>JAUZND010067871.1:0-17384 GCA_034780555.1 Coelogynopora nodosa | reverse complement strand
CATTTTTGAATACCTCTCATTACCTATAGTATGTAAGAACAATTTTTTAACTGTTGGTGAAGAATTAGAATAAAAAACACTTATAAATTACAGTATATTTTAATCAAAACATAATATTTAAAATTTCCAAATTTTTTTTTCAAAAGTGGGGGGGCTGAGCCCCCCCAGCTGCGTGGTCCCTGCACTATATAAAAATTTGATTATAATAGATTCCCGAAATTCCGCCAAAATAACTGGATTCCCATATAATTCCTGACGGGAATTCATAAAATGAAATTCCCATACAAATTCCCAACTTGGTGGCAGCTCTGTATGTCATATGGTACGGTACCTATGGATATAATTTTAATAATAAAGGTTTAATACAGAAATTATTTTTTTCAATGAGATATAAATTTGATGTTGAAAATGGTATGATTTAGATGTCTATTCAGATTATTTATTACATATATTAACAGAGCTAATTTTTAATTATGTCATGACTTGTTATGTCCTAATCCAAAAAAGGAAGATATTTTTTAATATAAAGACAAAGTTTAATTTTTTTGTAAAATATTATTATACATTAAGATAATAAGAACTCTCCATGCGGTTTTTACGATAGAGTATATATATATATACTCAATATCAATAATAATATACATTGACATTGTCATTAATATTATTAATGACATGAATGTATATAAGTGAATGGTAGATATACTCCTTATAACTCCCATAAACCTCCTCATTTTCCTCAGCATTTAAGTGATAACCACTTTTCTAGTAGTAAAATTCATTGTTACTATATGTATAAGACCTAAGACTAAGTTGTGGAAATGTTCCAGTGGCAAAGTCGATGAAATTACTATAATATAGGCTAATAAGATGCAGTATTATTTCTAAATTTTTCTATTATTTAATTATTAGTTTATGTATAATTCCAATGTTGGAGTCTTATCACATTAGTGAAGCTATTATGACTATCAGTACACACTTTAAATTAGATGCATAAACTCACGTTTTTTAGATTTTCAATGCCATTTCCGTTATACAGTTGGTTAGTTCGTGGATCTATCCATGTCGTAGTTCTATTGTTATGATCAATAAAATAATATTTTTCTGTTGTATGGTCTAGTTGCATATCCCAACCAGAGGGTAATTGTTCATTATTAATATTAATGCGACTCATTGTCGACTGTTTACAAATTTAAATATGCCGTGAATAATTGTAAAACACTAATTAAAACTAGTAATATTGTTTTTACTAAAAAAGCGTAATTTAGAAAATTCTTAGATCCTACATGTATACAAGAAAACTAATCACAATTCATGGTTTTATTTTTTATTACTAAATTACATATTTTCAATGAACCAGTACAGTACATGTAATTAATGTGTAAACAGAACGTATATATTATAGTGATATAAATTGATTATTTATAAATTTTAATATATCATAATATTGACATAATTTATAACTTTTTGTAAATTTAAAAGATTTTGCTACAAAAGATGTACATGTAAAGCTTTTAAATTAAAAATTGATAAATTTTTTCAACACTAACAAACGTGTAAAAATAAATAATATTCAAATTAAAATGATTAAAATAGGTTATGTTTACATCAAATGATATCAACAGCTAGTAATGATTCAACTAACATGAACTAAACAGATCATGTTTGCCTAAATAGAGGAATGCTTTTAATTTAAACTATGACTCATTTGCATGAAAGTTGCTGATAGTTTTCATTTAAAAACGTTAACCTAAATTTAACAAGGAAAGATCAGCTCCTATAATAATGTAACTGATATATTTACGTTATACCTATATCCCATCCCCTTCCAAAATATTTTTTATTTTCTGTCAAATTAGTGTTATGAGACTATTATTACACGCATGAAAAATATTATGTTTTCAATACAAACATATAAAATACAGCTTATGCATTCAATAAAAGGAAAAATAATATAGTGCATTAAATATACGAAAAAGGCACTCCATATGGAAAATTGGTGATGCTGTGGATGGTCAATGTACATAGTCTAGAATTATTTTTCTAAGTAGCACATTAAATAAATCACATATACCTAGGTAAATACAATTTGAATATAAAAATATTTTTAAATATTAGACAATTTGCCTTATCATAGTTAAACTAAACTTACTGAAAGATATTAACCAAATTGACCTATTTTGAGACCACTGAAATTTTACAAAGGGCTAGTTACGTGACTCCACCGTAAAAGTTGCAAAACATATTTAGAAATGTTGCGTGGGCAATTATTTCTTCGAGTTTTTACATAAATTAGCAGCAAAAATGCTACAGTTGCGCACGTATCAAAGCCCAAAAAGAAGATCAAAAGCAGATCATATCAAATTAACATACGATATAGAAAAAAAGTTTGTACACAACCAACTTTGTTTAAATTTGGAAAATATACTATATTACAGAATATTAAAAAGTTACGTGTAACACATTTCATTATTTCACTGAAAACGTCATAATCTTAATAATTTAGTCGAATCAGATGATCTTTATTGTTTGAAAAACGAATTTTTCAAAATCATGCAAATAAATAGTATAAAAGGGTCGTTTCTAAAATTGGGAGTCAGAAGACATTGACGTAGACGGAGACATTTAACGTTGCTCCTGTCACCATGGCTACTTGAGTAAGAAATGACGATTCTCTACTAGTCAAATGTATTTATCAAAATAAAGGTATATTACCAATTAATAAGTATAAAATTTATACAAACATGAAGAATTTTGATTTCCGTTTTCCAATATGTTTCAGAATAAATAGGAAGAACTATTTAGGCGCAACTATTTATGATTTTACCGATTTTAACGTTATCAAAACTAACTTTCAGATCAGTTCATTCATCAGATATCAGATAAACAATTACATATTGTTTTGGAAAAAATCATACTCGTTGCTCTAATAATCCTATAAAAATTTACGAGGTAAATAAAATCAATTAGTAGTCTGAATTTCTGTATATTAATTATATATTATTGATATAATATAAGTCTCGTATTTTGTTAGCAGTATACGAAATTTCAGAAAAATTGAATACTTATTTAAAGCTTTCTTCTAATTAACTTCATTTAGATCTGATTTATAGCATCATATTTATTGGATCAAAATTGAATGAACATTTTTCTAAAAGGTTCAATTTGAATTTATTGCAATAATTAGTTAATCCGTAAATAGCTAATCAACCCTATAGACTATGAAATGGAAATCGAAGCTGGAATGGTGGATCTCATAAAAGCATATATACGACACAGTGCAAAGGTGGATGGTCTTCGAACGATGTAAACAAACCAGATGTATAAATGGTGACAGGTATATGTACCAGGAGGCGAAAGGAAAAGTAGAAACGTGCCATGGAATAACGGAAAAAATTGATGTATTAATTGGACTAAGACTAGGGTAGTGCTTTGAGCCCATTTCTATTCATTGTAATCATGGAATGTATTAGCAGACAAATCGTTGTTGAAGACGCCATAAATAAACACATGTCTGCAAACGATCCGGCGATAATCGCAAAGTACCCATTACAACTAAGACTAATTAGAATTAGACTAAGAGAATAGAACAATATATTCAGGAAACATGAGCTAATAGTGAGCAAAGAGAAAATAGAAGTAGTCCGTTTCGGTAGAACTAAGGCAGATGCCCTAGAAATTTATCGATAAAAAAGTACGATATGTACGATAAAAAAGTTAATACAAAAATGAAAAGGAAAATATACAAAACATATGTGAGACCAGAGGCGCTGAACTTAACCTTGTAGGAGGAGCTCAGAATGAAACGATTGCAGCTAAGTCAAGCATGACAAGACGAATAGGAGAGAGAAGACCCCGAGGAAGACCAAAGACACGGTGGATTGATGCTTTACATACAACAGGACTTGACTTCAAAACAGTTAGTAGGCCTATTGACAGGAAGAAGTGGAAGAAAATATGTGAATGACTGGCTCCTACATTTATACTTTTTTGCACTCTGTTTTTTATGTGTTTTTTTTAGTTTTGCATTTATTGTTCTCCCTCGACCCTGTGTGTTACGGGAGTTATCTGGACGATGATGATGACAAATAATTGTGAAGTTATATTTATTAGTAAATGTTACATCTAAGTTTTGATGAATTGCATACTTTGTAAATGACTGGAATGACTGTAAATGACTTTGTAAATGACTGGGTGTCAATCCGTTATCAACAAAATTGATATTTATAAAATTTATGCATTTTTCAAATGATACATATTTAATTCAGCATAGATAACATATGCGTCGCTACAAATGAAAAAAATATGTTACTAATTTGATCTAATATGATCAAATCATAATTCTCCAGATCTTGAAATATATATCAATTTATATGAAAAATTAATTAATTTTTATAGATTACATTGCATACTTTTGTATAAGTAGGTATTCATATTTCAATTATACATTTTTATGTCTGCCATCATGCCTGAACATATTCTTAAATATGTAGGTATATTCTCAGAGACATTACTCTCGGTAATGACAACATTATAGGTATGTATACTCTATAGAAAGCATCCCTGTCAGAATATTGATTCTGCTTAATCAACTAAACTAATCCAAGTTTCAATTCGATTGAAATCAATAATTATGGATTTTAATCGAGTTGTATTATATTAATTTATATATTGAAATATATTATATTTAATTGTATTATAATAATAAAATTAATGAAAAATAATAACTGAACTGTAATGCTGTACATACGTCATAAGGCCCCATATAGGATTAATCCTATATAATTATAATTATAATAACTAATCCTATAATTAGTTGCATCGTGCTGTAATAATCGTGAAACAGCACTTTTCATTTTCATCAATGTTTACTCCCGTTTTTAACGTGACTTCCTAGTTGTCAATATTGAAATATTACAACATTCTGTCAAATTCAATACAAAATGGCAACATTTGCAAACTGGTTAGCCACCAAAAATGCCTTTTAAATGTTTACTACCTCCCCGCTCCGCCCCGCCCCGCCCCGACAAAGTGAAAATGATTTATCCTCCTTTGTAATTAAAATATATGAACTGCTCGGTAATTCTAAATATACAAAAGAAGTTATATATAGAAACATATTAAGTTTTTAAAATATTATGGTTTTTTAATTCAAGTTGGAAGTATTATTTCTGATAGTTTTTTTATTGTGAGGTTTGTATTATAAATACTGTAAACGAATAATTTACTTTAATAATGAATTTTTAACTGAATAATTTAATATTATGTTTAAAATAAGTCTGATAAAGCTAAAAAGATAGTTTTGCCAAATATAACTATATAATTAACTAATGCAAATCTATATTAATATTTATGTAAATTAAACAAAATCTACATAAAATTCTTAAATGACACAGATCACAGATAAATAAATGTTGAAAAATTCGTAATACAGACTACAGACTACATGCGATCATCACATATTCATTATCCACAATACACACTACAGCGATCATCAACAAAAAAACGAAAGAGATCACTGCTAAATGAGACAAAGAATTGAAATAGGAAGGAAAGAAATCACCGCTAAATGAGACAAAGAATTGGAACAGGAACGAAAGAGGTCACTGCTAAATGAGACAAAGAATTGGACCAGAAAGTAAAGAGGTCACTGCAAAATGAGACAAAGAATTGGAATAGGAACAAAAGAGATCACTGCTAAATGAGACACAGAATTGGAAGAGGAAAGAAAGAGGTCACTGCTAAATGAGACAAAGCATTGGAAGAGGAAGGTAAGAGGTCACTGCTAAATGAGACAAAGAATTGGAACAGAAAAGAAAGAGGTCACTGCTAAATGAGACAAATAATTGGAATAGGAACAAAAGAGATCACTGCTAAATGAGACACAGAATTGGAAGAGGAACGAAAAAGATAACTGCTAAATGAGACAAAGAATTGGAAGAGGAACGAAAGAGATGATTGCTGAGTGAGACAAAGAATTTGAATAGGAACCCAAAGAGATCAACGCTAAATGAGACAAAGAATAGGAATAGGAACAAAAGAGATGATTGCTAAATGAGACACAGAATTGGAAGAGGAACGAAAGAAATAACAGATAAATGAAACAAAGAATTGGAATAGGAACAAAAGAGATGATTGCTAAATGAGACACATAATTGGAAGAGGAACGAAAGAAATAACAGCTAAATGAGACGCAGAATAGGAAGAAGAACGGAATATATCACTGCTAAATGAGACAAATAATTGGAATAGGAACTCAAAGAAGTCACTGCTAAATGAGACACAGAATTGGAAGAGGAACGAAAGAAATAACAGCTAAATGAGACAGAATTGGAAGAGGAACGAAAGAAATAACAGCTAAATGAGACGCAGAATTGGAAGAAGAACGGAATATATCACTGCTAAATGAGACAAAGAATTGGAATAGGAACTCAAAGAGATCACAGCTAAATGAGACAAATAATTGGAAGAGGAACGAAAGAGAATAAAACTAAACAAAATAATCGTCTTTATCAGCAGAAAAATAGATCACCACTGAAACAGTTAGTATGTTTTGAATTGAAAAATTGAAAAACAGAGAGCATACTTACAAAGCAAAATGTATACCCTTTGAAGCGTAATAGATACATATAATATCAGGGGCGTAGCCAAGTGGGAGGGGGGTCTTGAGGATCATGACCCCCGTCAGAGCAGTTGGAAATTTATTACACCTTCTATTTGTTGGTATTTTTATGATTTTTCGGAAATGTTCCTGATAAATTGAGACTATAGGTTACTTCAGTATGTATACTATTATTTTTGTTTCGTGACATCACGTATTACTTAGTATTGTAATAACATGATATTGCCTATATAATATATGTTTCTACATTTGCGGCAGTTTCAGCGGTGTAAAAATCTGAATAAAACGTAATACTATATTATTAATAAAATTAAATATTCATCATTATTGTTTTTTGTCCGATGAATATTTAATTTTATTTTATTACAGTAGTCCGGACAAGTGGATCACTCTGCTCCCTTTATGTATTTTCCTTTGAGATGTTGTCCATATTACTAATCTTGTGGTCATCAAAGTAAACTAATAATACTGCTATATTAAGCTACTACTGTTTTTTCATCATTTTTAGAAAAATGTTCTTAACTTTTGTCGTAACTTCTGTAACCATTTATTGATAGAAAAGTTTTTGTTTGTTTACATTATAACTTATATATATATATTTCGGATATATCATTATTTCTAATTAAATATCCAGTTCATTATCCAGTTATGCAGTAGTTCACATTCTTTTACTAGCCAATTCTTTCATGAGAATGGCAGCTCTTCAGCTTTATATATCTTCGATAAATTTAGTCATAAAAATAATGCAGAAGTTGACAATGATTATTATTGTTTAATTTATAGCAAGAAATCATATTCGTATATAGATAATTTTAAAATATTCTTCATTAATTTAGCCAGACTACACACCTACTATACAGAGAGAGTAGAAACTTTTTAATTTCTTTTTATCACTTGATATTAGAAAGATATTTAGAGCGCCTCAGTAACATAACTATTTCATTATACACAATTAAATGACCAAAAGAGACGTGGCAACCAAAGAGTTTTACTATATATTATTATGCTTACATTGCTAATTTTA
Organism: Coelogynopora nodosa; assembly: GCA_034780555.1. NCBI lineage: Eukaryota > Metazoa > Platyhelminthes > Proseriata > Coelogynoporidae > Coelogynopora > Coelogynopora nodosa. The sequence continues at coordinate 9,741 of JAUZND010067871.1, read as the reverse complement.
TGATGGACAATTTCTTGAGTGGCAGCGAATTTCTTGAAAGCATTGTCATGCCAAATCGTAAAGCTATCGTATAGATTGAGTAACTAAATAGAATGAAAACATTGACAGCATATATTGTATACCTATACCGAATTGCTTGGAATGAACAATGAGAGCAGAATAAGAATACAGGCAGTAATCTTGTAGTTTAATTACTCAGCGTGATGTTTTGCTGGTCACATTCTTATAATGCCGGTAATGCAATGTAGCAGCGGGCCCCCATTATCCTTCGCCCAAGTCATTCGAGCGGAAAGCATCATTAAACTCTTAAAGAGTTTCATTGTAAAAGGGCCAAGCGCTCTTCTGTTCCACGCTTACCTAAGTGGGTCTCTTACTAAGAGGGGTCTCGGAGACTAAGGCCACTCAGTGAGTAACAATTAGCCATTAAATAATATGCCAAAATATGTGAGAGCCTTGAGAAGTTAATATTAAATAAGACTGAAAGCATATTATTTTGTTGCTGCGAGAGTACAAAAACACAATGGCAGGCCAGGCTGGCTTTCAGCGTTCAGCCAAAGAAGAAGGTACCAGTGAATATGTGTTTTCTATCTGCCTATGTCCGGGCGCTGTCTACAGGACAGTGACGCTGACGTCGCACACAGCCAAACCTCTTCTCTTTCTGTCTCTGTGGCTTAGTGGTGAGCCGCGGCAAACAAAGGGGGAGCGCCGATGGAACCCCTACAGCAGCCAATCAAATTGGACCGCCTCTTCTCAGCCTTTTGTTATCTCTCTCTCTCGGCGGATGGCTAAAGCGTATCTATAGTCTCCGAAGTGGTGCATAAAGAGACTCGGGACTGACTTTGCCAGCTTATAAGCACACATCTAAAATCTGGAGCAGTGAGTGAACTTGGCAAGCGAAGCAACTTTGGTGTGTGTGTGTCTGCTGAGGATTGTGACAACACCCGAGCCGAGCGGATACATATTGAGGAAGTATTAATCGGGATCTCACGATGTCAATTAGAACAGTATTACTATCTGCTGAGAGATCAGGAATTGGCTCCCTTGGACTGGTCCAGATCTCGATGGAAGTAAGTGATTTTCTATCCATGCTGATAACTGTCTGTGCGTGACTAGAAATTTCACTTACTACCAGCTCAGCACTAATCGTCAAGATGTTTACAGAAAGAAGAAGTGAGTATTTACTTTCAAGATTGTCTGATCTGTCCAAAGAAGTTGACTATAGTGACGTATAATCCAATAATTAACTACTGTATGTCGGTTAATATAATCTTTAATTAATCGAAACCCGCTGAATAATAGTTTTTCTCTTCTCAAACTCAGATAAATATTGATTAAAACTTATTTGTTTCTATAAAAATCGTGTGTACTCTCTGTGAAAGTTTCTTTTTGCGGCTTCTTAAGGCAATATGTAATCTGAAGAAGGCGTAACGCGAAACTCATCAGAGTTGATACAATTTATACATTCAAATAAGGCCTTATTTTACAAAGTAAAATAATTTAATACCTCACTTCAATTTAATGCATATAGTAAGCTTATTAAGTGAGGCGAATTGATTTCTCATTATCTAATATATATTATATTATGTAGAATGATGTTATGAATGTAGAATATAATAATCACATCTGGTTTTCTTAAAATAGAAGTAGATATCATAAAATAATTGACATTCATGTTATAAACAATCAATTATGAAATCACATTTTATTTTTATATAATTGTTGCAATATATAACATACTTCAAATGAATTAATTTAGAAATCAAAGTTCATCTTATAATCTTCAAAAAACGGTACAATACTAAACATTATTCAGAGTAATCATTTATTAACGCGCTGTTCCCTTTACCCCCCGCTAAATAAATTTCGGTTATTATTTTTAGTATATATATGACAAAATTGGTAACAACCAAATATTAAAAGCGTCTATTTATATTTCTAGTTGTAATTTCTAATTATTTATTGCATTCAGGTAAATATTATTATTCTACTCAAAAGTAGTATTTAAAATTCTTATACTATTAATTGTATAATAATAATTTTTTGCTATAATATATTATTATGCGTTTACGTTAATTTAGTTTTTTTAATAATATTGTAAATCATTGTTTGATCTATTCATTTAATTGATCATATAAAGTGAAACTTTAAAGGAGTAAGTAGTATCTATTAATAACATTTGCCTTGTTGACGCGTCGTTAACAGTTTTTTTGTATATTTAAAAATGATACCAAAATAATATTGCAATATTTTATCATATTCTACTTAATTTAAAATAAAAAAGTATTTAGTTTTTTGTAAACAATCTACAAGTGTCATATCGCTTGGATACTGTTACATAGAAATTATTCTAAAAGTATAAATTAAACCAATTGGCTCTATAAACATTTAAAAAAATGAAAGCTAAATTTTATTTAGAAATTTTATATAGAATTTATATAATAATTCTATAATAATACTATAATAATAATTCTATATAATTTATATAAAATTTTATATATATTTTAGAAATTTTATATAGAAATGATAGATTAAAAACGCATAAGCTTAACGCCAATGTTTATATATGTCTGGTGAACATTTACGTCTTGCATGTTAAAATATAGTGATAGTATCATGGTAAAAATAGAAACAAGTTAGTCAATTCAGATATATGCAAAAATATATAGATTTAATATGAAAATTAATTCTTGCCCTACTCTGGTCTTACCCCTATAATATATATATATATGTATGTAGCAGGTATTTCATACTAAACCTGATTACCATTACAAAGAGACGACTTAGTTTTGCTAACCATTTTATCAGAAGCGCCGGGTGCAAAGTTTGGGTGGTTACTAAGTGTATAAGTACTGTTGTATTTAAAATACAAAAATCATAAACGGGCTGAATCTTATTTAACGCTGACACCCGCATCATTCTGTGTGCGAACACCGTGCATATTATGATGTGGTGACAGTAATAAATACTTTAAAAAAATTGTTTACATAACGTTATAGAAGCTTATATATTATAATGCAGTGTTGATCGCTGCTTAGCATGACGAATGTGATTTTTAATAACCTCATAATGCATGACATATACGTCGAAACTTTTCAACCATTGGGGGCCAAAGGTCGAAGCCCCCTAGCAGGGTGTAAGGGGGACAGAGTTCCCCGATTTATTTGTTGGGTTTTGAAGCATGTAAAGCGTATTTAAATGGCCTCAAAATGGCAATAACGGATATAAATATATTTATTGCAGATTTTAACATTAAGGAGCCCCGGATAATTATTAGTCGTTTATGTTGAAAGAAAGTCTAATAAATCTAAAATAAGAACTTATATTTAGCTCACTAATGTCGTAATATTATGAAAACTTTTTTAAATGAACGCAACATTTAAAAAAATGGCCAATAATCTTACGATTAAACGTTTCATTTTACAAAATATTCTGAGCCGAAACTACTTCAATTATTAACATTTAATGAAATTAATACAAAAAAGTATCAACTTGCATTTGTGGTTGGGCAAAGTGTACTCTGGCCTCCCCACGTCCCTGTATGATAGTAATCATAGTCTATAGAAAAGGGATTACCTTTCCCCTAGAAAATGTTTAAATAAGTAACATTATATGTTATCATTTATTAAACAGTGTCCTCACATAACTAAAAATTAAACGACTTTTGCTTTGATTTTGGGAATAATTACAATGAAATAACAAAAGGAACAATTTGAGGCTATGTTCACAAAATTTCATGTATTCATTAAATGTTATTTGTTTACATGATAATATACCTTATAAGTATTATGACAATCAAAAATAAAACGACAACTTTCCGATGGGGGGAATATGCAGTGTACCGAATTATTAGTATTAGAATATTCACATATAAAATAAATACATAATAAATTGAAATTAGTCTTAGCAAAATCACAAGTCAATTTATTACGAGACATAGCAGTCTAATAGAGGCCATACATTTATTCACCATCGACATTCCTCAATAAATTAACACATATAGCCTACATCACGTAATGATTAGAGACGGGACTATAACGTATTCAGAATTGCTGCTCATGCTAATTAGAGGTAGACTAAAATATTTTACTCATGCATAAAAGAAATGGTACGGATATCATATTAAAAAGTCGTACAATATTAATACGAGAAAGTTTTATTAACGATTAGTTTTTAAACAGTAAAAAGCCACGATGACAGAATTGAAACATGTCGATAAAACATTTAACAAAATGGTTCATCATTCACCCGTGTTTTCAATGTACCCTCGATCATTAGCTCCACTATATTTTACACAAAAACCAAACATCGTATTTATTAATTACTAAATCTACAATTTCTGAACTACTTATCATATATTATACCGCAGTGGGACACCTTGATTAATGTTTCAATATAACAACAGAGCCAAATGCTCAAAACACTCATTTTAACCAGCCAAAAAACAAACCAAAAAGCACCTGATAGTATAAATTGAATAGTGTATTAATTCCACCATAAAAACCAGAAAAAAGAAATATGCCCAGAATTGCCCGCGTATCAAAGTACGGGGAAGAGAGAGATAGAGAATGTGTGTATTATATTATTATGAATGTGGACACCGCATGGGACCAACCAGTCGTGGTGTCAATTATCGATTAATGTCAACGTAATAATATTATCCAATCAGCAATAGAAGAGAACAACTAAGCACACCGTTACATCACTGTACACTACACACCTAGTTGGTCCCAGCGCTGTCAACGCTATTATGAATCAGAAAATTATGAGTCTTTTTTTCTTTTCTCTCTCTATTATAAATATTGCAACGCGTCACTTGTGTCATTTGTTTGGTTGTATTGGAAACAAAAAAGTATGAATAAATAAGAACATACACTAGGGCACAAAAATACATAATTACGAAGCAAACAAACGGAATAATAAATTAATGTATTTTTATTACAAGTTGACTTATCAATGTATGCACGTATACCTATCTATTGTACTAAAATGGAAACAAGGTCCTAGAAATCAGTGTTTTTGTTGGTGTCACAAATCAGTCAGTCACCAAAAATGCGCTCTTGAATAACAGGATGGTTGAGAGAGACAATTAAATCAGGAACAAGCAAATAACAGAAGCTAGGGAGAGAGAGAGATAGAGCAGACTTGTGTGCCCATTATGTGCTGCTCAGCAACTAATAATCAATACAAATAGAGAGAGAGAAAATAGTAAAAGTATTGTTAGTTAATGGTGAATAATATGCAAGAGTCTCGGATAGCATGTAGCTTTGCTAACCGGAATGTTGTAACCCCCCTTCCACCTCCCACCCACCCCCCCTGGGGGGCGAACAACCAATCGATGGACCGAATAGTGAACCTCCCAACTTTGCTGGCCAACTGTTGACCTTGTGAGAAGTAATGATTACACTGAAATAGAGACCTAAGAAGAGAAATGTTCACTACAGTAGAATCATCACCTTCTCATTGGACACACATGTTAGAATTGTATACTAAACTGTTTATTATGTAATATATATAATAACTTGATAATCACTATTTACCAATCGGTGTAGTTGATGATTAATTATTATTATATACACACTAAGCCCAACAACTGTTTAATACACCACACGCTTCCATTGACAGAATCAACATGCATGCGAAAACAAATTTTAAACTCTGTGACGTGTCAACGAATAGTGAGTGAGACAGAGGAGGGGGGTGGGGGATGGGAGGAGGCAGAGAGATAGAGATAAACACAGCAATTTATTGTCGAGAGAGAGAGAGATATACAGTTTTTAGTCATCCAACAAGTCGTCTGCCTCCCAATTCAAGTCATCAGCATCAGCAGATTCCGAGTCAATCTTCAAGTTCTCAATATCCTGCTCAATCTCTTTCTCTATAGAGTCCGTCTCTACCTCCCCCTTCTGTGTCGTGGGCACGTGAACATGTGCCGGGGCGGGAGGTGGGGGTACACACGCCTCCTCCTCCTTGTCCAGCATCGATGACTTGTGGTCGTCGGGTTGATAGGTGGCGGGTTGAATAGAGTGGCCGGCGGCCTCGGCAGCTCGCATCTCCTCGATTGGGTCACGATCGTGCATGAGCGGGAGGGTGGGGTAGGCGGAGGCGGTGGGGTGGCGGTTCCTCTCTCGCTCCTGACGAAGGAATGCTTCGGTCTTCAGACTCTCCTGTGTTGTAGTAGGTGGGCAGATGCATACGATAATATGGTGAATATACACGTGTTAATATTGTTACTACTTATAGAAATAGCAGTAGTATAGCATAATATATGAAAATATTAAAGTATGAAAAATATAATAACAAGTAGAAGAGAAATATACAAAATATTGTTTAGATGTAACTTTAATGCAGCATTTAGTAATAAGAAGTTTAATTCCTCTCTGAAACAATCTACCAATAATAATAAAATAATTATAGCATCAACAGAAATAAAAATCACAATGCAAAATTTAAGATTTTCAAATTTTACAACTTGCAAACGACAATGTATTATGAGATGTTTCGAAATACAATAATTGTTTCTACTTTTTAATTTGAATGTTTTTAAATATTGGCTAATAATTCTTTATTTATTCATTTAATAGTGAGCTTTATGTGAGGAAAAGGATAAATAGTCTAACAAAAGGGGTTAAACAATATCAGGAAGAACGAAGTGGAGTGAAAAAAGTGGGCACTTATGTAGTTTCTTTCCACATTACCAAACCATTTAACTAAGACTAGCTGAGGTGTAATAAATATAAAAACCAAAATAAAAGTCTAAAATCGAAATACCCAAACAAAACATTTTTAGCGAGTTTATATTATAAGGTGTTATTATGTGACTATTTAACAGAAGTGACATAACAGTAAGTAATGTTGGAAAGGCAATATCGGTTGAGGGGAGGAGTGCTGTGTACCTCAAGACCGGGGAAGAGGTTCTCATACTGGGCGGGATTGGCCAGAGCATCAGCGGTCTTCTGAGAGGACTTCCCTGCGAGCCAAGAGCGCCACAGCTCCACGACGTGGGACATGCGGCTGGGCAGGTAGGAGCGGGCGAAGAATGCTGCCTCTGGGAGACGGTCTGAGTCGATCAAGAGCTTGAGCGGGAGGGGATAAAAAGGGGGAGTAAAGGAAGGACACATACAAATAGAGATAGAAATGGTAGAGACGTTTAGAGACAGTTATGAAAGAGACGTTTAGAGACAGTGATGAAAGAGACGTTTAGGGACAGTGATGAAAGAGACGTTTAGAGACAGTGATGAAAGAGACGTTTAGAGACAGTGATGAAAGAGACGTTTAGAGACAGTGATAAAAGAAACGTTTAGAGACAGTGATGAAAGAGACGTTTAGAGACAATGATGACAGAAACGTTTAGAAACAGTTATGAAAGAGACATTGATAAAAAGAAAAGACAAAGATACAAAAAAAGACAGAGACAAAGCCCCAAACACCCACCTGTAAACAAGCCTCCAGATCTCCGAGCAAGAACTGTGACAGGAAGGCGACATTGTTCTTGCCATCTTCTGCGGCCTGAGTTCCCACCCTGTCCATCATTGGCTGATTCCCCGAGCTGCTGGCCAATAGGAGGAGAGAACCATAGTCACGTGCGCGAGCCAGACACTCCTGGGCCAACTTGAACTCGCAGAGACGGGTGGCTGCGTCCGCGATCTGTTGGGTGGATATGACATGTGTTAGGGACATATTTCCTTTCAATTGGTTCTTAGGGTCAATGAAATAGAGAAAAAGCTACATAATTCGAATGTTATTTTAACCATTATTGATTAAATATTCAATTATTTTGTCTTGTATTTAGTTAGTGCTTTACGTTTGTAGAACTTTAACATAGTTCGAATTTAATCAACATATATCTAAACATTAACATATTGTATTGACGTAGTAAGTAGTTGTTTCTTATTTTTAATTCTAAGATAGATATGACATTATTATTGAAGAAAATGGTCCGCATATATCTTCTCCTAAATGCATAATAAGTAATAGAAGGTAATAGTTCTGACATTAGACTACATCGAAGCAAGTATTATTGACCTAGGTGAGGATGATATTCTCAATTAGATCTTGCAAGAGACTATGCATACTATATACAATATCCTACAAGCAAGCACCAAAACGAGAGAGAGAGAGAGGAGTAGATAGACCGACCTGGCGCCACTTCTGTTCACTGGTGTTCTCAGTGTCCCCATCAGCCAGTTGATAGGCCACCTTGAGGTCTCCCAACTGAAGAGCGAGGTCAAACTTGTGCTCCGGGTCCGTGGTCACCATCATAGCCTGCGCTTTGAAGCCCTGCTTCTCCAGGAAGTGGGCCACTCGTGCACGATGGTCCCTTCACAAGAGGAGGTAGAGGAGGACACTAAACATCGGTACCTCAACAGTGACAGTAACAGTGAGAGCAAGAGTAGACCTACTTGGGTATGGTGGGCAGAATGGAGTCCGCCGAGCCAAAGTCGCCCCTCATCACCACAGTCTGATACTCGAGGACCGAGAGCAGCAGTGAGTAGCTGACGATCTGCAGGTCCCGGTCCCCCAGATACACTCGGTTCTCCTTGGGCAGATAGCCCAGCAGGTACATCTGCCTGTCCAGGTGGGCCACCGTCACTAGCTCGCCACCCACGCAGTACTGGAGGCGGTTAGCGGTGTTGGTGTAGAGGAAGCAGTCGCCCACCCATAGACCCGTCTTCACCACGTCTGCCACCTCACCACCGGGAACCAACTGAGGGGCACAGGGGGGGTGTGATGCACTCGCTTTAGGGTTCACAACTAAGACTTAGTTAGACTAGAATTGTAACTCAAGAAAGTGTCTGGTAATAAAAAATGAAATATGAGGAACAACAAATTATTGCAATCTAATTTCAACTATAGGTATGAGATTACACAAGAGATCACAGTGCGAAATATTTCTCAAAACATTTACATAGGGACGTTGTTACCGTTACTGTTAGAGAGATGTGTAAGAATCAGTGTTTACTAAATTAGACTTTATCGATCGAGGGAGGAATGTTTCACAATTACATTTATGGAGAAGCACGTTCTATTATTGATTATGTTGTCCAGTGTTCCTAAACCATTCACATCATTGCAGAAAAGAACAAAAAGGTTGTTCATAAAACTTTTTTGACAACAATGTAAAATGTAGTTTAAAATTGTGATTTTAAACACAATTCAAGTATGAATAGATAATAATAGCTCGTATTTGATTTTAATCCAATATTGCAACTAAAATATTATTTCATAATCTTTGCAAATCTATAATTTCAAAATCGTGCAACAATATATAACTGTCTTGTAACTGTCTACAAGTAGTAACATTCCAAGTTAATAAATCTTATAATTTATTGAAATATTCTAGTACCGCATTGCCGTTACTAATAATTGTTTAATTTGTCAGTTTTTATTGAATCAATATAATAAATTACTTTGCATATTTTAGACACAAAAGCTACATTGTTTGCAAATTCATGTTATTGATGCGACTATACATCGAAACATGTGTTCAGATACTATATCACAATATATATATATATACAGTATTTATGCATATATGACACAGGGGTGGGGGTATTTTACCCTCCCTGGAAAAGCAAACTTCTTATCATCCGATTAAGCTGAAATTTGGTATACAGATACCTCATAATAAAGACTTGTCGAGCGATTTTTATTTTCAAAAAAATTAATCGATTGGTATCATTTTTATGACCTGATTACGTCATAAACTCCAGTTAGGAAAACTATAGGAAAATAACCATATAT
>JAUZND010067860.1:0-17384 GCA_034780555.1 Coelogynopora nodosa | reverse complement strand
GGTATTTCGCACAAGTGCAACGTCAATTCCCCGAGAAGTAAGTTGGTATAAATTTGTCATAATACAGACATTTGAAGGAAGGAACTTGAGGCAGGATATATCATTCACAATAAGTTGTAAAACAAAGGCACTACAAATATATGTTTAGCATTCACATGGACCAGAAACATTGCCGATTCCAGACAATACAGAAAATTGCCCAATTCAAGCAGGCATACCTGGCACTGAACATTAGTGTGACAACACCAGTAGTAATATAGGGTTGATTTTATAAAAAAACTTATCAAACATCAAAACAGTAGTAATTTTTAAATCTTGATTTTCTGGGAAGAAATTTACTCGTGTTTTTTATATTTTTAAATAACAATTATAATTTAAAAAATGATACGGTATCCGATGCACTGAAATAGTTTAAACGCATATATTTAAAAGTTATATAATGAAAGAATGTAATGGTGGAGACAGACATTCAATAGTCTTTTTAAATTCCTTACAAAAAATCCATTTGAAAAATATTCAGGTGAACTTCAAGGAATCTTTTATGATTATAAAGCTGTGGGAACAAGATTCTATATTTGATTATATGAAAATTATAACCTCAAGCCAGGTGAACCCCCTGTTAACAAATTTGACTGTTCTGCATATAAGCATGCTTTAGAATACAGAGATTCTCAAGACTTAACTGTTAGACAGATTGAAAATAGAGAAATAATAGCTCAATTAAAAAATATGGATTTATCTTTATATTAAAGATAACGCTAATCGATTTATAGTAAAACCATCAATTTAAACTATTGTATGTAGCAACTAGATTGGCGGTAATTCAAATGTTTGATATTGTAATATCCCTATATATTATTTATATATTGCATGAACATTATTATATTTATTTGTCATACATACTTTATTTTTTATATTGTTCCTAGAGAGCAGAAATTAGAATTAATAATTTAATAAACAATATATAGTCGTAAAATACATATAACATGTTTATGAAAATCCACAAGTTAATTAAGTATACATTAAAAAGTCTAAATCTGCCTTAAAAACAGTTGCAAAAGATTAATTGAATAGGTATAAAAACGATTAATCAAATGTCCAAAACCCCTTTAAAAATGATTATAAACATATAGCAATTTACTATGTAAAAATATTATTAAAAAATCTTACAAATTCCAATCTTTATCTGAAACTTTACCATAAAATGATTAATAGACCAGCTGTAAAGCCGCGAAATAACAAAGTAATTAATCCAACTGTATAAAAGCTGTATAAAAATTAATTATAAAATATATATAAAGTCCGTAAAAAAACCCATTAGGATTGACAGTTTGGAATGTAAGAAATAAATACCACCTTTTAATATATAATACAATTCAATATAAAAATAGAGCTCTCTAGGAACAGAGAAAGCCCCCGACCACGAACCCCTCACCACACAACCAGAACCCCTGAGCCCTTCATCTCTGACTCCACCCAACACACAAAGTTACAGAGTAAGACTAATATCTATTTCATTCAAATAAATTAAATTAAACAATAGGCCTATATCGCCGTTAGTATAAATATTGTTATTGTATATCGTTGATTATTATCTGTTATACTAGACATTATGTATTTTATCATTTGTTGTTTACATCTTATTAGAAAATAAATATATAACTAATATCCATTTATTTATTTGTTATAGTTATGTAATTATAGCCTACATAATTATTGGAATAAATATTTTGCCAAATTATATAATTTTAAATTATATCCAAATTGTTACTATTAAAATAACATTCAAGTATAAAGTAGTAATTACACTCTTAAAAATTACACTCAAAGTAATTATACCTCAAAAAAATCACACTGGTAGCCAAGTAAAAATCACAACGGATTTATAGATAAATACTACACTATAGCACGGCAATAAATTAAGATAAATTGGATATTTATTTTATTTTATAAACTAAAACTTTGTATATAAAAACGGTGATTGTTTTAATAAATAATAATACACACTACACATAAATTCTGTCGATATTTAATAAATTTAAATATCTGAAATAAACTTTGCTCAAATTGAATACAATATATTTATATACATTGTTTAACATTGCCGTTTGATCCCTAAATTGTGTTTGTTTAATTTTAAATCTAAGTGCATAATATGTTTAAACATAAACTGTTTTAAGTATCTGAAGTAAACTTTTCTTATTTTTAATACAATATAGTTATATTTGTTTACGACAACGCTTGATTTATTGTTGATTTATTTATATATGTTTTAATATTTCATATATTATATATTATACCTTATATAATAACTGAGTATATATTTGAGCGCACACTTTTTCATTGAATGATAAAAACAGATACATTATTTACTTAGGGTCACGTATGACAGGCTGTTAGCAAATATTTAACATATTAGTAGTATAGACTGATATACTCTAACACATATCCAACCATGAACATATTAGTAGTATAGACTGATATACTCTAATATTTAAACATTTGTGAACTTATTAGTAGTATATACAGATACACTCTAACACATAACCATTTGTGAATTTATTAGTAGTATATACAGATACACTCTAACACGTATCCAACCGTGAAAATATTAGTAATTAGACTTATATACATTAACACATACCCAATCATGAACTTATTAGTAGTTTATACAGATACACTGTAACACATATCCAACCGTGAACATATTATTAGTATAGACTGATATACTCTAACACATATATCCAATCGTGAACATATTAGTTGTATAGACTGATATACTCTAGCACATATCCAATCGTGAACTTATTAGTAGTATATACAGAGATACACTAACACAACCATTTGTGAACATAATAGTAAAAAATATCGGGGTACATTAACACATACCTAAACGATAACATATTAGTAGTATAGGCTCAAATACTCTGACACATACTTAACCGTAACCAAAATTGAATAACTTGACTGCATGGTAACACGAACTATGACAATGGATGAAAGACTTCGACACTTAGAGGAACTAATTGGGGAATTTCGCGAAGAGCAAGGACAACGATGGCAAGACGCACAAGTCGGACAGAGACGAGAAAGACAATATGAACCAAGAATGTTCGACTCCAAAACAACCTCATTCCCAAGATGGATTATCGACTTAGAAGCCTATTGTGACGAGGTAGGCTTAGAAAACAATTATGAACGAAGACATATACTGCTTAGATAGCTCAACAAAGAGGCAATATATGCAATTATAGCGAGAGACCCAGCAAATCAGGCAACATATCAACAGATCAGAGGAATACTAGAAACGAGATTCGCGCCAGAAGTGAACACTCTAACTGCAAAGAAGGCATATGAAGTAGTGAAACAAAAAACATACAGTTCTATTACATTTAACAAGAGCTTTTCCATATCTAGCTGTCTAGACACTCGGTGTACACAAGTTCACCGGAAACTTATCATCTCCCTTCTTAAAGGAGAAACTCCTTTTATGAACATATCAATACAATGGCAAAAGCGGTAACCAAAGGTAAAGAAATTCTGATGGCTCGAGAAGTAACTTTAGGAAAACCAGTGGAAATAAACACAATAGAAGGAGGAAACAATGACAAATTAGAAACAATGATACGACAAATCCGGGATCTCCAAGACAAACCTGAGAAAAACCAAGGCAGGGAAATACAGTCAAACCTTGTCTGCTTCTACTGCAAGAAACCAGGACACCTTCAAAAGAACGGAAATCAGATGCGAAAATTGTGGACGAAATAATCACACGACAAGTAATTGTCGCAACGTTAGCCCCATGGATGTGAGGTACAACACGAACAATATGAGAATGGCAAACCCACAGATGGGTAACACATTTGGGACAATCCAAAATAGAGGAAACTTTAGACCAACAGCTCCAGACATAAGATATCAGGACATCTCCAGAAGCACCGCAATAACCTGTTACAACTGCCAAAGACCAGGACACCTATCTAAAGACTGTCGCAGTCCAAAATACTATGGAGGCAGAACGGGCATCTTCCGGCCTTTCGCATACCCGACTCAACAGGAGGGACGACATCTCCAGCAAAAATAGAAGGAGTAGGGTTGTTAGCTGAGACAAACACATTTAACTCAGCTAACAAGTAACCAAGTAATAAACAATATCTGTAATACTATCCTTATAAACATAGAAAATAAACATATTTACGCAGCAATAGATGCAGGAGCATTTGCTACTATTCTTAACTATGAAACGTTCAAAACCTTAGAAATACAAAATCCAGTAATAAAACACCCCGAATACTCCTTACAAGCAGCCAATGGATCCCCACTCATAGTAAGAGGTGAATGTTTATTAAATATTAAAATAGAAGATATTAAACAAGAACACCATTTTATTATTGCTGAAAACTGCATGACACCTTGCCTTCTAGGGCGCGATTTAATTTTTGATGAATGCAATTTTGTTATTGAAAAGAGAGGTTTAGCTCTAATACTCTCAAGAAATATAGACAGATGTATACAACCAAACGAAAATAGTGAATATAAACTTTATGACCAACTACTAAGACAAGACAGAGAAATAGACAATGAAGAATCAGAAAACTGTGAGTAACAAAGTACAAATGGCAACATAGATATTGAAAGCCAGCTAAGTTCGTTAAACAAAAACAAGAAACCACAATGGGAAGTCAAGTCAAAGGAATCGCATGGGATAAATCCAGGAGAAGAAAGAATTATTGAAGGTACTCTTACTGTTTTTGATAGAATTAATGATGATCACATACCATTGTTTTTCGAAGGAACTCTATCAACGACAAAACGAAAACAACGACTTCTATTTGCTAATACAGTGGTTGATCAAATCGAAAAAATTCCTGTTAGAGTAATTCTTATTTCCAATTATATTATTCGAATAAAAACCAATCAAACAATTGGAATTGCAACCGAACTAGAACTTGACGAAAATCAATCAAGAGAGGAACCAATAAATTAAATTGATGCTAATCAACGACATAAATAATGAAGATACAACTTGAATAGAAAAACTACAAATTTAAGAAACCGAATTAACCAATTATGAGAAAACAAAACCTTTTGAATTGCAATGGGAATATCAAGACATCTTCTCAAACAATGACAACGATAAAAGATTTTAGGCATTAATCGAACATCGAATCGACACCGGTGAATCACCCGTCATAAAGGTACCCTTCAGCTGCATCGCACTTTTCCGAAAACCAATATTACAAAAAACTGATTCGTAATATGCTAGAAACAGATGTAAATCGAGCCATCCAACAGTGAATAAAATTCACTGATTGTTATTGTTAAAAAGTCTGATGATTCATACCGACTATGTGTTGATTATAGACAACTATGTAAATGCACAAACAAAATAAAATTTCCAATGGTAAAAATGGACGAATGTATTGATTTATTGTCAGGTAGCGTTTATTTCTCTAGCTTAGATTTAGTTAGTGGATTCTGGCAAGTAGGTATAGCATCAGAAGACCGTGAGAAAACAGCATTTTCCACAACCGATGGACATTATCACATCAAGGGATTACCGTTTGGTTTATATGGTTCACCAGGAACTTTTCAAAAACTTATGAATCTAGTACTAAGGGACATACATTTTAACATATGCTGTTGTTATCTTGATAACATTTCCATTTTTTCAAAATATTTTGAAGAACACTTAAAATTATAAGGAATTGTGTTTGATAGGATAAGACAAGCAGGGTTGAAACTTAAACCTAAAAATTGTTCGTTGTTTAATTTTTTTTCCTTCTTAGACTTCATAGTTAGTGAAGAGGGTGTAGAGATAGACAAAGCAAAAGGAGCTCATGTGAAAGATTGGCCTATACCGAAAAAAGTCAAAGAAGTACGTAGCTTTATTGACCTTGCCTTCTACTACAGAAAGTTCATCAATAACTTTGCACAAATAGACAAAAAATGACACATATTGTCGTCAGAAAAAACACATTTAAATGGACGGAAGAGTGCCAAGTAGCGTTTGACATACTCCAAGAAAAACTTATAACGACTCCAATAATGGCTTTTCCTGATTTCAGTGATGACTCCAGTCACTTTGTTTTAGATAAAGACGCTTCAAATTTAATGGTGGGAGCAGTATAGTCACAAAAACAAGACGGAAAAGAAAGAGTGATACACTACACTTCACGATGTATTACAACTGCGGAAAAGTCATATTGCACTACACAGTTAAAGTTATTAGCTGTCGTAACATTAGTCAAAACATGCAGACACTACCTACTAGGAAAACCTTTTGAGATCAGAACTGATCACCAAAGCCTCACCTGGCTTAAAACATTCAAAAATCCTAGTAGACGACTAGCACGATGGAACATCACTCTGTCAGAATATGATTTCTTTATTAGCCATGGACCAGGTAGAATCCACTCAAATGCAGACTCGTTATCAAGGCGACCATTACATAATCATGGTGATTGTCCCACATGTAATTATGACCAAAAAGAACCAATAACCGCTATTACAATCATCGATTCACCAGATCTACCAGTAGGAGACATAAAAATCAAACAAAGAGCAGATCAAGACCTGAATTGGGCAAACACATCTAGAAGAACAAACTATACCACATCAAAACGAAATTTGTGTTACAACTAACAGACGTAAAGAACTATTCAGATTCTGGCATCACCTAAAAATCCAAGATGGATTATTTTTACGTGAAGTAACCATTAACGGAACGCAACGAAACATTATTGTAATCCCTGCAGAATTAGTACAAAAAGTGATACATTATATGCATAACAATTAACATGAAATACTACTGGCCCAAAATGTCTTTCAATATCCGAGACTGGGTAGTGAGTTGCCCAACGTGCCAAAAAGCTGGTATCCCTTATCCTAGCAAAAGGGCAGCAATGTATAGCATTGTGACCAACAAACCATTCTAAAAAGTAGCTATGGATATCATTCGCCCAATTCTACCTTCGCGTTCAAGAAACAAATATATTATAACAATAATAGATTTGTACTCAAGATGGGCACTAGCAGTCCACTACCAAATCAAGAAACGGCAACAATAGCACTATCAGTGATAGACCACTGGTTCTCAATATATAGGATACCAATCTCAATCCATAGCGACCAGGGCTAAAACTTCCTCAGCCAAGCAATGACTGATCTCTCTGTAAACTATTCAATATAGGTAAATCAAGAACGCTTCACTCGCACTTTAAAGAACCTAATAATGAAATCAATTGATGAAGATAATCGAGAATGGGTTCGAACAATCAACCTATGTCTGATGTCATATAGAGCAACACCACATTCTTCAACACACCCATCCCCCTTCGAAATCGTCTATGGAAACGAAATGCGACTCCCTAATGATCCCCTATTGACCCAAGATGATCAAAGGATGTCATTGTTAATGTTATAAATCTAGTCTGGCTTAGGAACGAAGCCATACCAAAGAGACGAGTGGCAAAATTTGTCAAACATTGGAAAGGGCCATGTATGGTTACAGAAAAACTAAGCAAAGTAACTTTCAAAATCAAACCAGTAGAACAAGGATCCAAAAAGATGACAAAAGTTACCCATGTAAACATACTTGAATTGTTTGTTGGAAAATACATACAGAAAACAAGACAGAAAAGGAAAAAGAATCAAACAAGTGAGTGCGAAAATACTGATACAGAGACACATGAAGAAGTGATCGATGACAACGACGTCCCAGCCGTAGGGGCGGAAGTGAAGGTTTAGAAGTTCAAAATTGTAAATATGTACAGAAATGAATAACACGTTACTTTAACCAAATATACAACATAACGAAAAGTGCTTAAAATTGAGAGAAATAAGTAAAATAGATTTACAAGTAATTGCAGAAACGAAAGAAATTGAAAGTTATAAATTGGACCATGGAATATTAAGTATTCAGTGTTTTGTGTTTTAAACAAATTGTGTACGAAAATTGACTCAAATTACTCGAGATTGAATAACCACTGAAAAATGCGAAGAATTAAAGGTTTAACAAAAGGAAAATGCATCCAAAAATTGAATAATCAAAAACAGAACGGTTGTACAACATGTTAATCCCAGGATGGCAACATACACCATAAAGAAGTATACATATGGTGGGCGGCGACGCAACCAACCTGGAAACATATTATACATATCGAAATGATGAAATAATCACTGGTTGTATGAGAGTATGTTTGAAGTGGCCACTTGTATGTTTGAACAGGTACAATATGTTTGTATCGTAATTCAAGACTGAAAATGGACGTCATGAAGGAGTATACATATGGTGGGCGGTGACGCAACCACTCTGGATGAATTTTGTTATAAATGAAAATGATATTGAATATTGAAATGTTGCAACGATGCCAGTAAAGAACTGAGGAAATATATATCAAAGAAAAGAGAAATGAACAAAGAACAAGTTTTTTAACAATTAGAAAATTGTTGGTTGGGGATTAATGCCATATTTGGTGGGCCGTTAGGAAGCTAGTAAAAAAATGGAAGACAGAAGTGATGCATAAGAAAACAAAGATATCTATAAGAAAATATGTACCATAAGAATAACTAATTGAAAAGGGTCCAGTTCGAATAAATGAAAATGAAATAAGAATCGGAATGAAGCAAATATTGAAATTAAAGTGGTCTTGAAAACTGAACTACAAGCACGACGAAAATTGTGAAAATTGTGAAAAAATAAAAAGCTGAGTCGCGACCGACTGGCTCGTTTGAGGTCATCACATGTAATTGCGTTGCTTGTGGTTGCTGTCACCAAGTCGCAGGAGGCCTGTGCGACTTTAGGTGCGACCAATCTTTCACATCCATTGTAGTTGAGGGGAGCAGTGTTAGTTTAAGTTGGAACAAAAATGCGAAGAAACCGCCTTTTGCGTGTGATTACGCGACAAGAACCATCAACCTTGATGCGGTAAAGGTCGTGATCAAGAACCTCCATAATAGTGTCAATATTATCCCATCTCTTCGGAGAATTACCAGCCTGATCTTATATAAAGCACTTGTCCCTTGCTTTGAGATACTGCAGCGGGCGTGCATGTTAGTTTAATAACTTGGTGAACTGACATAATCGAGCACGTAATGCAGACTCTTTTGCTGACAAGAGTAACTGATCTTAAGATTCAACTATTTTAGCTAAAGATTCAGTTGATGAAAACATTTTAGAATTAAAAGATTATTTTATTGATTATAAAGTTTTGGAGCACCTAACGAGCATACAGCTGCTTTAAATAAAAAATATGTAGATGATTAAATTACTTCACAATTATCATATTTTGTTTTAAAGGAATCAGAAATTAATATTAATGTAACCGTGATTTTAAAATGATTTATCGTACTAACAAAAATGACATTAGATACACTAACTGATTTTGCACATGCTAATAACATAGCTTATGTTGATTTAACTTTTAGAAACTTTTGCTAGAAATGTTATCGTTTCTATTTTCAGTGAACCTATAATTAGATATTAAGAATATTTTTAATTAAATGATAATTATAATCCATTTTTTTGGTTATCACAATGTTATCCTACACACTTATGAATTTCAGAATCTATAATAGCTAATATAACAACAAAAACTTCTACAAGAACAGATATGATAGACTTAACTAGTAAAGGATTTACAACAACTGGATACGTAGAAGTAAAAGAAGAAGGTATTTAGAATATAGTTATTTAAATTATAATTATAATCCTACTTTTTGGTTATCGCAATATTATTGTAAACATTTAGGAATTTCATAATTTACAAAAAATCTCATATCATCAACTGCTGCAAGAACAGATGTAATTAATTTAGCTGGTAATAGATTTACAACAATGTTTAAATTAAACAAAACGGTTGTATCTGTTATTAATTATATTATAATTTATATATAATTTTATAAATAAATGTTAATTATAATAATAAATTAAACTTTATCATAAATAGAACCAAATACAGATGTAATAGTAAAAGTTTTAACAACCAAATGTTTAATATGTTGCAAAATTTGCCGTAAAAGTTAGTACAGGCATTTTTTGTAATGTCATTGCTGGAGATCATATAGATACTCGGAAGAATCTAAGAAGACTTACAAAACGTGAAATAGGAGATATACGTCGTGAATATATTAGTCATGATAATCTGTCTCCTCCTAAACAAAAGGGATCTGGTCGACGCAAGCGGTCGATAAACAAAATCGAGAACTCTCATCCCCCATATAAGAAACAAAAAGTTAAAATGAAGAAAAGTAAATCTACTCCAAAGAATTTTGAGCTCTAATAATGTTGCTTATATATAGTGATTGCCCATGCACCAACTCTGAGTTGTGGATTTTTGATCAGCGACCAATGCAAATAGTTATGGAATGAGCACAGTGGGTCGACGTTCATCCACTCATTATTGTCTCTCAAAACAATGCTCCAATTGAATGTTGCACTTCTGGTTCTTCCGATGAATATATTGATCTAAATTATGCCAACTTGGAGCTGACCTGCAAAGTTGTATTACGTTTGCGGATTATACTGCAGGTGGTTACAACCTATATGGATTCAATTTTAAACCTGAACTATCCATGTCAGAGCACGCTCAACCATATCAGGAGGATAATCTTTGATTGGAGCTTAAGTTTGGCGCTGCGCTCGATGGCGTGTAATAATATGACAATATTGGATTGTAAAGTGGAAATTACACGTCAATGCAACGTTCTTGTAGACTAAAATGGCTGAGATGCTTACCAGTCAAGAACTCGGTCTTCTTATCATTAGAAATCATTAATCTGCTCAAAATAATTTTTTGAAATCTACTTCATTAATCCACTACCACTTCATCAGAACTATACTTCACTTGGACTTATTGTAAACACTGCCAACTTGCATGGGACTTACTGGATTGCAATTCTTCCTGATAACTCGTTTGGGGAACCGACTCCAACTCGTCTTCAACAGTTGGATGAATAAACATTGAGTCGTGGTTGTGTTTCCAAAAAAATATATATTCAAGACCGCTAACTACTCAATGTGCTGCTTATAGTATCTATCGATCCCATGTAATTGATGTCACAGTACAGTGTAGACGGTGAAAGAGTTCGGCCTGGCGTCTTATGGATCACAAACTGTCAGTACTGTAATTAGGAGTGGCTCAATTTCCTCCGAGAGAGTTCGCGGATAACCGCATGCACATAGCATACGAAGAGGATGCTCCTTATTTGCCTCATTTTACTAGACAAGATTAATAGATAAACCAGGATTAAGACGCTCACAGTTAGGTACGTCGTGTGATGTCATAGGGAAGGTAATTATCATCAAAATTCAATTGATTTAACCAAGGCTTGTAGGCGGAAGGGTGACTGCGATTCCCTCTATTTAAGTCGTTTTAGTGAAGCACGGAGAGAACCGCGTAGAGGAAGCAGTTGTCTTCTTGTTTATTGTCTACAGTCACGCAAGCCTTCTCATCAGTTTCAGGGGATGTAGGGGGTTTTCTGTTCCGGAGGGGAAGGGGGTGATACAAATATCCTACTTCCATACTACTGTGGTGAAGCGATTGCAAATTGTTATTGAAAATTTAAAGGTAATTATTGTAAATAAAAATAAAATCTCTGTATTTTCAATTATGTTTATATGCAGCAGAGTCAACTCTGTTAACTAGATGTGTACCTAGTTTGGGGTTATAATTTTCAACCAATCTTGTTCCCACATCTGCATAATTATGAGAGAATACATTATGTTCGCCTGAATATTTTCTAATGGATTGTTTGGACGGAATTTAGGAAATGACTGTTGCATGTCTCCAAATTTAAATTCTTACATTTTTAATAACTTTTTAAAGTAACATTTTTTTAAATATCTCTAAGTTGTAACATGGGTGCGATTCCGATTTAAAAAAATTAAAACAAGTTTTCAGTGCATCGGGTGCCGACATATTTTTGTCACTTTTTGGCGTCAGAAAATATAAAATAAGAGTTAAAATTACCCCTGGTTTGATAGTTGATAAGTTATTTTGGCTGTAATCGTAAGGGCCTAATTTTTTTACATTTATAACTGTGAAGATATAGGCAGGCCTACTTATATGTTCTAACCAGATATTATATCTCTATCACTTAAAATGAGTTACCTTTTTCATATACATATGTGCATAATTTTAAAAATGTGCCATAGTATAATAATATATTAATATAATAATATAGGTAATAATTACATAATTATTATTATATGCATATATGTAATATATGTGCTTAAATGATAATATGCATTTTTGTATTAATGGTCACTGATTGACTGTATTAACTTAGTAGTATAATTACCTATACTGTATGTTTATGTATAGGTTGATTTATTTCTCTATAATTTATACTGCATTTCTAAAAATTCAACAGAATCATTGTCAAATATGTGAATAATTAAAGAGATTTAATTTTTTATAAATTTGCAAAGTTTTAATGCTGATAACTGATTAGTTGAAGGTCTTTTTTAAGTAGCCTATCTCCTTTTTATAAGATATCATTTTTGAATCATGAATTTTGGGTCACTGAAAGTACCTTCCCGGCCGACGGATGTGCGCTTCACACGTATTATGAAACGTTTACGCTTGACCACGGTAATACTTTGACTGAACGAAGTAACGGATTCTTATGAAAAAGTTGAAATTTTAAATATTGTCATATGTTTGAAAATTAAAGAGGAAATAACACATAGTTTATATTTAGAAATTATTTTATGCATACTGATCATTTATAAAGTTACATAAATTAAACGATTTGCAGTGCTGTAAGTATATAGGGACAAATTCAAAGCATTTACTTTTTAGAAAAATAATACGGAAACATAATGCAGTATTTCATATCGAGAATCAATAACACTAGTACCTATCATGTATAAACGTATCTACATATCGAGGTACACTTATTTCAAAGTGCACGCAGCGCAATCTGTAGGATCATGGATATATTGAGAGAAGTCGAAATTATCTATGAGATTACAGAATGAGATCCATAGGAGGTTATCCTTAAAATCAACATGAGAGACGAAATCACCAATGTTTATATGATTTATAACATACCAAGTGCGTTCAAGAAAATCGTCACTATATAATTCAACGAACGCATTTCCGAGGGAGTTTGAAGCCGACGGAATACAGAATTGGTTAGTTGAACTTCCGAAAATGTTGTGAGTACCATAATGACAAGGAACCAGATGAATGGTAGAATGAAAAATGTGTTGCTCAAGATATTTCTAAGTCTTCCAATCCTTTTCGAGTTACTGTGTTCGAATTAGTGTTAATATGAAAGCATTTGCCTGCTAGTTAGTTTACTTAAGAGAATATGAACTTTTCTCATTCCATTTTAAGAACGAGTCTTTTACAGTACGAAGACAAGATAAGTTCTAGAATGTGGAGTTAAACATGAACTCGGAAAATATGATTATTCATAAATAAACAATACCTATTATATAAGGATGAAGACCATATTTAGGCATGATGGTTATATAAGTGTGGAGACATTAAACTTAACAACATATTCATGTTTCACATAGTAATTTACTCTTTTTTGGAAGAGATCCAGAGACGTAAATCTTTATATATATATTTATAAAGCAAATATTGAACAGACAACTATTATACCTTTGTTGATATTTCTTTCAGATAATTCATCTCCAAGAACTTACAATCAATTTAACTTTTTTTGGATCTTATACTATTTTATTGGACTTATAGTAACCGGATTCGGAGATTTCCTCTTCCAAGTAAATAAATTAAATTAAATTAAAAAAATTAATAGAAAATTATTAATAAAGTTTATAAATATTTATTTAATTTGTATTATGCAAATATGCAACACTATCATAGATATTCACTATAGATGATTGATAACATCTAACGGGGGATAACATTATTTCGTGAAATATTATTATTATAAAAAGTATTTTAAAAAATCGGAAATATTAAGGCAAGTGAGTATTACAAAATGTTACTTGTATTAAACTGTAAACCTGGAAATTATGCTTGAAGATATATAGGGAATCTATGAGCTTCCCATTGGAAATATTATTAAGAAATTTATCTATAAAAACTTCTTTTTATTTATAGGGCATTTAATTTAAATTAACAGAACCAAAAAGTGTTCAAGTTCACCATCTTTACAATACCAGTTAGGTATGTAATTCATCGTCAAAAACTAAAATTTAAACAATTAAGTTCACGTAAACAAAGTAACGCAAGTTATAAAGACTAATTGGTGCATAAAATTTGATATTATTATGTTAAAAACAGTCAATTAAATTTGCGAATAGTAAAATGTTTTCTTTCATTACAGGGAGTAAAGTGAATAGTGCAATATTTAATGTTTAATATGATCAAGTATGGTAGAACATATGTCTCGTGGTGGCAATTTAATATTATATATGTCAATACATTATTTTTGATATACAGCATACATGAAAAAAATATTTAGCTTTTTCATTCAGTTTTTTGATATTTTATGTACTACATATACGGTAAACATAACACCCTCATCTATAAACAAGTGTTACTAAAGAACACGTTGATATTATACGTGAACTGTAGGTGAAAGCTTTATTAATTTATTTTTATGTTGTTATTTTCCATGAAGATAATTAGAAATGTATAGCACTATACAAACATTAAACACATTCTATACTAAAATCAATCCAAACAGAATGTGTACAAATGAAATGAAATCTGTATAATTTATGAAATAATAAAATTATGTACTTATTTAGACGCTTACGCATATGATGAACGAATATTCTAAACTGTAAATGTATATTGAAAGGGTATTTTACTAATTTCTCAATCATTTCAACCTTTCTATATATAAAGCATAAAATTACTTATTTTTTGATAGTTAACGATTCTTTTGCTATATGACAGACATTATATATTATGTAATTTAATAAGATAGAGGTCATTGTTTTTTTTATATTTCAGTAAACCTGTCGACTTTCGGCATGACAAACATCTGAGTTGTAGAATAATTGAGATCTCAAAACGGTCTATCTGCATAAAAATACCAACTGTAACTTTTGTGTGTTCTTGAATCTATTTAAGACCTTCGTCGTTATAGATTTCATTCAACAACTGTGGTAAATACACATCAAACAGTTCTAATATAAATTATATAAAGCTAGGTGCATTTATTATATTTAGATACATAAATTACTTCCATCATATATATTGAATGATGAGTACATATTAGATTGTTCTATAAATGTTGAAGTTATGTTCTCTTAATAATATATTATTTATGAAGTCCGTATAATAATATGATTGGACGGAAATGGACACATATTTATAATGTACCTTATTTCAAATAAATTTAATTAAGATATTCATTAACTAGAAAAATGTGCGGATAATTAAATTTTGCTTTTATTAAACGTAGTATAACACATAAGTCAGATTTACATGTATAATACATTGAAAGTATGCCACAATGTAGTTTTTTGTATTATATAGTTCTACAATTTAACAAGAATTTATTTTACAAATATATATATGAGCTGTAACACAATTTCGTTTTGCTTTTTATATTTCTGTTCTGTTAATAGTCAATAACATAAACTGAAGGTTTAATTATTTGTATGATATTTATATATATTTACATGAAGATAATATATATATATTTAATTAGGAAAATATTTGTCTATATTTCAAGTTATCATTTATTGGCGAATTTCGTTTT
The DNA here is from genome assembly GCA_034780555.1 of Coelogynopora nodosa. Lineage (NCBI taxonomy): Eukaryota > Metazoa > Platyhelminthes > Proseriata > Coelogynoporidae > Coelogynopora > Coelogynopora nodosa. The sequence continues at coordinate 1,685 of JAUZND010067860.1, read as the reverse complement.
CTTATACTAGATGGTGGGTGCATTTTTAACCAAAATAATGTGCAATAAAGACTTACAAGGAATTCATATTCTATGTTATTCCATTCTATCACTATACATATTGTATGATATTATTTTTCAAAACATATATTTAGAATATTTTTACTTACTTTCTTTTGGTTTACTTGATGCAATTATTATGTTATATAAATATATCGTATTGTCTATATTATGTATTACTATATATAATTTGAAAAACATTGTTTTAGGTCCAGTAAAAACATTGTTTATAAAAAACAAAACACACTGAGGCCTGTGGGTGGGGTTGGTGACAATTGAACCTTGTGTGATGTTTCCCATGTGGGAACAGTATACATGTGTAAATGCTTCAGTGCTCCCCACCCCGGGGTCACCCACCCCTCAACAAACGTAACATGATTTTGAATTTTCGAACCATCCATTTTACGATCCGGATCATTATAGATCATAACTACACCAAAATCCTTCATTGGGTATATCGTTTTAGGTTAGTAACCTATGACAACTAAAGTTGGTATGATGAATCACAAACATAATATAAACATTTGTATACTACTTATGCATATTTGTACGTAGTATATAACTTTTACAATTTAATTAGTGTATAATAACATTTTGATTTCATTATATATTTATTAATATGTTTTTTTTAAATTTTTTATTTTGGACAAAAAACTACGTCATTCATAACGTCAATTTTGTTTTTAATCTATAATTTTTGATGTTTGCAACTTATGATAACCAAATTTGGTGTATCAAATGTTGCCAAATCTGTTATACTATTTTTTTTGTGAGTGGTATAATCTAATTTTTTAAATAATTGTTCTATATTGTAAAATAAAATTTAATCGAGATAGACATTCAGCATTAGCCATGAGCTAGCGTCAATTTTTTAAAAATCTGATGAATTTTAAATATAGTACAGGACAATTAGATAGATAGACTAGAAGAATAGCTATGAGTCAGTGCTTATTGTTTCAAAAATAGTTTAAATTTGACAGAATTGTAGACATTGTACCATGCGATGCATTATGGTAATACAATGTATATTGCATGATTATTTAAATGAAGATTCTGATGTTCACTCAGTTTGCTACGTACAGATTGATCTCCCTCACCTCTAGTATAAATAGAGAAGCTTTTACAGATATATTTCATTCTACTTCCAACTCTCGACACGAACGTTCGAATTTGAAATCGCTCTATCCGGACTTATTTTATAACTTTACTCTTCAGATGTCCAAAATTGTGATTGATGCTGAGGACGTAACAAACCGTTTGAAACAAGAAACACAACCACATATCGACAGCGATGAACAGTGCTACTCACTAAGGAAAGAGTTGCGTATTGACGATATTGAAATGAATGGTCTACTTAAAGTACTATGCAGAGTGTTTACAAAGACAAGAGATATATAAACGTAGAAGAGAGGACTTTATTGACTTAATGTTTGAAGGACATTAGTTATAGTTATAGTTATAGTTATAGTTATAGTTATAGTTACATATAGTTATAGTTATAGATATAGTTATAGTTATAGTTATAGTTATAGTTATAATATAGTTATAGTTATAGTTACATATAGTTATAGTTATATTTATATTTATATTTATATTTATATTTATATTTATATTTATATTTATATTTATATTTATATTTATATTTA
>JAUZND010067849.1:0-17384 GCA_034780555.1 Coelogynopora nodosa | reverse complement strand
ATCAATAATGGCATCAATATTTAGTTCAATGTCTTTGTGTACAAACATTAATACCAATGCATTAAAACGGTCCTGTCCCATGGTACTTCTAAATGTATTTTTTACAAAACGTAGTGATGAGTTTCCACGTTCCACACTTGCTGCAGTAACAGATGTGAGTAGAAGAAGATGAAGAATCGTTGTAATGTTAGGAAACAGTGCACGACAAGTTCTAGAATGTGACAATGTGGTGGAAATGGTTGTTGGAATGTCATCTTCACTGCTCCACATGTGTTTCCATAAGAGAATTTCCTGATGAAATGTAGATGACTCAGCCGTGGGGAGATCATCTTCATAAAACTCAAATATTTCCTTTTCTTCGTTTTGATTCAGTTCATTCTTCGTGACTGGAATCAATTTTAAAGCAGCAATGGCTTTAGAAGTTAATCCCTTGAACCGAAATGTAAGCTCACTGACAAGACAGTCAAGGAAAGGCAAGTAGATGGCACGCTTGAAATACTGTTTACTATTTGTGGCAGGAACGTTGTTTCTGTGAGACTGTCTACCACATAGTCTTGGTTGTTCCAGTTTAATACCCACTTGTTCTCCCATGTGTGTCATTTTTGTATAGAGGGGCACAGAAGGGCAATATTTTATTAAAAAGGGCAATAGTCTATAAATTTTAGGGGGTGTGTGCGCTGGACGTGCCCCCCCCCTGTACATGCCCCTGATTTCTCCATTTTAACATGTTCTGCAATAATTATGATTAATTTAATAAGTATATATTAATGTTGTAATAGTCAAAATTATAAATATTCAGATCTTACTTAAATAATATTAAGTTATTCTTAAAAGTTCAAGTTTAAAGTGTTTTTTTTATTTAGCTGTTATATGTATTTTGAAGAAAGAGTTCTGGAAGTATCATTACTTTATTTCAATAAAATATTTTCTGGAATATACAGATTAAGAATATAGGTAATATAGGCAACATGTATTACTGTTAATAACTGAATAATGCTTTATTTAATTGCTTATAGTTTTGAAAGAAATTTTATGATAATATATTGTTTATTTTCACTTTAGGACCATAAAATTAATTGACAGTTTTAGATATTGATGAAAGTATGTTTTATTGATCATAACTATATATAGTTAATTTTTGTTGAAAAAGTTTTATATTAAAAGATTATAATTAAATTAAAAAGATTTATATTATTATACAATTTAAGTCTCCTTGTTGGTCACTCTTGTTTTTTTGAAGGACATACAATTATATTGCTATTCTGTTTATTAAACAATATTCACTTAAATATATAAACCAAGTTATTTAAATTCTTTTGAAGTTTTGTATGCTTATAGTTTCTCACTTTACTCATAGCCAAACATTATTGCAAGTGTTTTGCAATTTAAATTGTAATGCCAATTTTTATTCATTTTATTTCACATTTTTGACAATGTTGCTGGTTTGTTTTTTCAAAAGATTGTGTATTTATGGTACTACTGTTCTTTGATCTGACCATCAAGCAATCATGTTCACCATGGTATTTCATCATTTAACAAAACAACAACCTGTTGCCACTATGTCCTGATGACTATGCAGAGTGGATTTAACAAAGTTTTGTAATGATGTACATATATACTTCAGTTAAATTGTGTATTGATTATTTGGTGTCCTCGATTGACAAACTTGTTGTTTAGATTGATAAGCATCTATGTGATATTGTGGACACTCATGCTCCCTTATGCAATAACAAAAATACATGATGACTCTCAGATCCTTGGATGAAACAAGAGATAATATCTAAACATCTTCTTCATCAATGCCTTTGGGAATGTTCTAAACAGACTAATAACCCAACTCACTGTCTTGAATGTTGTTGTGCTGCATGAGAGGTTTGTTATTTAATCACTTCAGCTAAAAGTGAGTACTATCATTCTTGAATATTTCCAGAAGCAGGTATACCAAATCAATGAATTATGTTCAAAATGATCACTAAACTTCTTACTGATTCATTGTGCACTGTTTCACTACCCTCTGTTATTGATCCTGCAAACACCTTAGCAGATTATTTGAACTCAAAGATTGATAATATTCATTTTAACTTACCTAATATATTGATGCCAAAGGTTATCCCTTACTTGGCCCCTCCTGGTTTTACAAGTTTACCCTCTTCTTGAAATGACAACATCAGGGAGGTATTAACCAAATTTATTAAATCATCCAGAGTTTATCTGCTTCCTTGCTATTTGTTATTGGCATCAATGTCTTATTTGGTACCTTGCATAAGGATATGGTGAATTATTATTTTATTGAAAACAGTTGCCCTAGCCTATGTAAATGGGCTTCCATAACTACTCTACTGAAGAAGTCCAATCTTGACAAGAATATCCTGTCCAACTACTCACCTGTCTCAAACCTACAACTTTTTTTGGCAAAACTATCTAGTGTGTTGCCATCTCTCAGCTTCATTAGCACATGATAACCAATGACCTATATTGTGCTCATAAGTCCACATATCTGCAACACTTCTTGTCACCAAATCTCCATGTAGCAAACAACAACATCTCCATTACTTCATAAGTTGCACTATTAAGATACACTTTCAATTTAAAGTGCTTCTTTTTGACAGTCATCAGCACCCACACTTATCTGTCCCATAGTCAGAACAAGACATACAGGTGATCATGCTTTCTCGGTGGCCATTCAGGCTCCTTGGAACTCCCTCCCATCTTCACTATGTGTCATCAAAAATAATTACTTTTTTAAAATCTAATTTAAAAACTGTTCTCATAATTATGTTCTCATAATAACTGTTCTCAAAAATGTTCTCATAATTTCATTTTCTCATAAACTTTCATGTTCTGCATAATCTGATCTATTTGATTGTATCAACATTTTAATTGCTGTAAAGTGCTGCTGAAATTTTTTCAATCTGTGGCCCTATATTAAATAAATAAATATTCATTATTATTATTAAAATAGTTCAATAATAACACATTTTTTCTGGTATGTAAAATGTTTGAAAAATATATTTGTTATAGTTTTTAATTAGATACAAGTATTCTAACCACAGTAAAAAAATCCGGATTATATATTATTTTGTTCAATACCCCCTAAAGAGATAAATTTAATAGATTTAAAAAAATATACCCATTTTATTAATAAATTGATAAACTGAACCCCCTAGTTATAAAAAAAACCACCTAGTCTAGTTTAAAAACTTTAGGTTTTAAACATTAAACCAACAACTTACTTCTATAACACTAAAAATATTAGCCCAGTTAGTTATAAACAGAAACTGGTAATGAAAAACCAACCAGTGACTTGTGACCATGTAAACTGTCATTTATGTACTCATTAAATTACTATATCGGGCATGTGATTTCACCAACTTTTTGGGGTTATTTTGATTGTTCTTGAGATCAATTCAAATATGGTATAACACATAAGGGGTTGGGAGTATGTTGTTAACATTATGTTTTATGAGTTTTATTTAAATTATTATATATTTTAGTATTATAATTGTATATGCACATTCATAAAAATTGAAGGATATACAATGTATATTCCATTATATTTAAATTGTTTTTCAATTTTCATTCAAGTTATGTAAGTGTTACATAATATAATATCACACATAATTTTATATTCACTGATAACAGTTGATATTTTTTAACCATGTGGTATTCATGTTTCATAAAACCTCAACATGTCCCCAGAAGCAGTTCAACTTCAAATTTTCCTCAAAAACAATGTTTATTGGACCTCAAGCAAAATATATTCTTACAAATTGCAGTGCTTCTGCTACTGAAGCATTCCTCTTAAAAATGTCCCATACATATACAACAACAGGAGCCTACCTTTGTGATAAAATGAAGGTGGACAACTTAACATTGAAGTGTATTTCTTCTCTCAATCCTTCTGCAAAAGGTCATACATATAAGTTAACAGATCCAGTGTATTGCACCAACAGTTGTTCATTCAGTTGACCATGTTACATTTGAATTAGAAGTATTTAATTTTCATGTTTCATGACATCCAATGCAATCCTATGTGCCCTAAATTGTCTGAATATGTCAGGAGCTCTTCTAAACATTAGTGAGATGACATTGGGATTGAGAAAATCCAAGAAGAACTAACTGGCAAAATACACAAGCTTTCTTCATTTACTAATAAATGTAATTTATTTATTCAAGCTAGAGTGGGAGACATCTTTAGTTGTGTTCTCCAATCCTGGACTTGGCTGCCCCCTAGCTCACTATTTTTAATAAACACTTATTAAACTTAAATTCATAACATTTAATTTATTTGTCAAAGAAAGGATTAAAGTACTACTTTTTCATCTATATGGTTCATAGACTACAAACACATAATTATGCTGCTGGAGGTTATATTAAACACTGATTTTATTATATCAAAGTTGATTAATTGTTTAATTTATAAAAAATATATCCATTTTCTTGTTAAATGTGTACAGAAATATTTTTCCAATATAATTTTTGCTGTAATTTTGTTGTAAATTGTTAAGAGATATTGATAAACTTACTACATACCTTTAATTGTTGCTTAGATCTACAAAGAAAATTTCCCGCAATCTTTTCTTTATATTTTGATTACATTTGTTTGGTATTGAAAAAAATCAGCTTTAAATTTATACATAATCTACACACTAATATTATGAAGGCAGCTACTATTCCAGTACCCACTCACCTTAAAAAATCAACAGTAGCATGTGCTACCATACAAAAAGAAATTAAACTTTTGCATCAAAAACAATTCAAAGTATGACTCTGAATGAATAAATTTGTTATTATTGATATAGCAACAATAGTCTGGTTTTATGTTAAATAGAAAAATATATAAACAGTATTATTCTGTGATTATATATCAGTGGTCACTTATTGCATCATAGAGATAGATGAACAACTAAAGAAGGTACAGATAAGCAGATACATATGATCAAGAAACTCCAAGCCTTCTATAAATCTGTTGAGGACCTTATCCAAAAGAAGGCTTCCTGGATGTACATAAAGAGTTGTGCACAATACAATCAATGTACCAAATTCTGAAGTGTGCTGTGTTACTAAGAATATTTCCAAGTTATGAAAGTGAATTTTTTTTGAAGAGGTGTGTCTGTTTTGTTGATTGTTATCAGTTTTTCTGCAGGGAGATTCAAATTTAGTCCCCTATCCACCCCTTTTTTTCCTACCACCATTTCCCCCCTTATTTGTTTTCCTTCTGCTTATTTTTTTTTCTACCACTCTTTCCCCTTTCAGACTCTCCCATTCCTGGCTAGCATATGTTTTAGTCAAGTGTTTGTGACCCTTAATGGATTCTCATTGCATGAAAAAGCACTACTGACATCCTTCCTTCTGATAATTGTCAGCACTATATAAAAACCCCATTCATTTATACTTTCTAGAAATTACAAGTACTAGATATTATACTACATTTATGAGCTTTACTATTGATGTATTATTTTGTAAATTATATAGTTTTTAATGAAAAAATGTGGCAGATTTTGGATATACAGCACAACAGATCAATAACTTTATCATAATAAATTTTTGTAGTGTTTTTAAAAAGAATTTTTACTTAATAATCTTAATTTGCACTGCAGAATAATTTCATTTTGTAGAATGTTTAATAAACAAATAATTATATAAATACCTTTCTTGTTGCAATACTAGTGAGTTTTAATTTGAGATCTGTTGTATAACAGACAATTTTCAACTAAATCTATCAAGATCATGTTCAATTAAATACTTAGAGACACACATGTCCAGTTGTTTTATAACATTTGCAAAGTTGATGGCAAACACAAATTTTTCTCAGAAATTTGGATTGAGCATATTTGACTACGCTACATTTTATATTTTGATATTAGCTCAATATTTAGAACCCCTCTGAAACTCATGAGATGCACATTCATTTGAAGCTAAGAGTTTGTCTCCCGAGAATTGTTGATTTATAGGAACCCCTGCATCACATTATGGAATCACAATTGCTAGAACTGGAAGAAGAGATTACTTGGATACAAAATGTAATAAAAAAAAGCCTCTCATCCAAGAGATGCTAAGGAAATCATCCTATTTATGTTTTACACTTATCAACGTCTGCTTCAAATAGTTAGCTTTTTGAAAAGTAAGACTTCTGCTTCAGATCATTATCTTTTTGAAAAGTAAGACTTCTGCATTCTATTGTGAGTTTATTTTTTGGTTTATTCCAACTGTGGATCATTTGAATTAAACATTTCAGAAAAATAAATATCTGATACACAAGCAATTTTCTACTTCTAAATTTTTTTTCTGGATTTGCTATCATGTTGACTGCAAAATCCAAATATCTCATTTAAATATATTTTTGTTGGCAAGGAATCATTAGACAAGCTGACTAAATATTAACAGATCGAGGTTGGAATATGTGATGCAGAAATTTCCCATTTACTGTGATCTCTTGGTAAATGCAGAAATTATGTTACAAAGATGATTTACATGATGAATTTTCATTGCTATCAAACATTCCCACTACCAGTTGACTTAACAATTGTGATTGCATTTTGATGAAGAGTGTCACAACCTTCATTTATGGAAGGCTGTGGATGTAGCGTTTTCTCATACGAAAATTGCTTTGTATGCTAGCGATGCTAGTCCTTCTGTTAGACCACACAGCAATGTCGATTTCAAGTGTATATTTAGCATCATATGGAAAACAGGGACTGTGGTATATGTGTTTAACTGTCAGATTCCATACTTTCTAAATGCAATGAGTTATGATGGAAAGTTTTATAGCTAACTCATTATTTTTTTGTTTACTAGTGCAGTATGTCTACATATACTATTTAACCCATAACTTAATCATTATTCATAAATCTTATTGTTTTATTGCCTTGTGTCTTAGTTTCTTAAAATTTACTCCACGTTATACCTTATAAATATTATTTTACTTGTTAGTATTTCAGATTTGTTATATTTTACTCTGCATTATATGTTGTAAATATATAATCTTTTTAGTGTGTGCTTTTGAGCAATGAAATGTGTTTGTATCTTGAATTAAGTATATATATATTTTAAATAAAATTGCTTTTGAATTGTCACCAGCATTTAGTATCTGGTGATTGGCAGGTCTGTAATTCTGCTATCTCACCATAATTGCAATAAATTGAAGTTCAAAATTATTCAAAAGTGAAGGGAATAGCCCCCATACCATGACACAATTTCAATTGCCCATCACAAACCATATGTGGCTACAATATTACAATGTCTTAAAATCATTTCTGTCTATCATGTTGAGAAGAATTTGGATAGTATTTATATTTTCAAAGGAAATTATTGGTTCAGTAACAGTGTACTATCTAGTTTATGCATTTAATGGAACAACATAAATATTTCACTTGAAGCCTTTACATTTTTACTTATATTATAAGTTATAAACAGAATATCAGTGGCAAGTTTTATTACAAAGCACTCTAATGCTTCCACAGCCAGTGAGCCTGAAATACATGGGTTGGAAAATGTTTCATTTCACTTATATGTTAATCCAGTGGATATGCAATGACTTTTTTCTTGCCAGTAACTTTTTTGGTGGACCTTGTCAACAACTTTTCCATGCTGTTTGTTCAATTTAGTATTGAATTATGATTTCTTGTACACATTATTTAATACATTCAGCATTAAATTCGGTTTTATCTTCTTCCTTACTGCAGAGAGTTATTAAATTTGAATTCTCCATCATTATTAACATGTAAATATGAAATCCATTTACTTTTGAGTCTGTTGCACACATTTAAATGATTATTCATACACATTAAAAAATTGAACTAGTTTCCTGAGTAGCAACATAATCTGGTCCCAGTTATGAAAAGTCATTGCCTTATTTTGAAAATTTTATGAATATAATACACAGCTATTTTCATAGGTTATTATGATTAAATTTATCTATGAGAGTTTACCTGTCCATTTGTTTTACATTTCATCATTCCCAAATAATGTTTTAGCTATATAATATATCACTTAACATTTTATTGTTAAGAAGTCTATTAGGAAGATTTGTTTGGAATGACTTGTCATCTGACATACCTTTTACTTTATTATATGTGAAGATAGGTAAAATAAAGGTTTTCATCTTTTACATTATGTAACTTTCTGTAAACAGATTAATTTTCCTTTAGATTTGAATTAGTAGCTTATATTCTTGTTAATGATTGTTATTGATATGTTTAATTTTTAGTCTTATGGCTCATTGTACCTCCTTGTGTTCTATGCTTTCATTGGGCAAAACTTTCCTCATACCTTAGCTTTTTCCTTCTGTATATTTTCTCTCTGAGTTACTTTAAAGCTTTTCATTATAATTTTTAAATTTTGCATTTGCTAGTTCATGTTATTGGCTATCCTTATTATCATTTAATTATTTTTTTAGAATGCATTTCTCTATGATATAATACAAACTTTATTTAAAAAAATTATTGTGACATTCAAAATCATTTAGTATTATTGAATTGTGAGCAACATAGGTTGAGATATAAATTATCAAATATAATAAATTGGATAAGTCGTAGTAATGAAAATTATTGTTTTATTATATGGAACTTGTTTACATTAAAGGCTATTTATGTGTTTTTAAAATTTCTCTATAATAATTATGATTTGCATATAGGTGTGGCAAAAGATAGTAGCATATGATCATTTAGTCGGATATACTAAACAGAGAACTAAAACTTTGCCTAGTTCCTATTTATTTAAAAAATCACAAATAGTGCTACTAACTTTAAAATGGCAGTTTTGTGTGACTTTATATTACATAACAAATTAAGGGGAAGGTTTAATAGATTTTAATCATATTTATTCAGATGCCTTTGTATTTAAAATTGAAACAAAAGCATTTACATATCATTAGTTGTAATTAATACATTATATTTGCAGACACTGCTGCAAGTAAAATTCAAGTACTGTGTATACACTATACACTATACACAGAATTTTGTTTTTACATTAATAATTCATACATAGTTTTAAATAGTTGTTATACTTTCATTCTTATCAGTGCTAATTTAGATCTAAATTATACATTTTTGACGGATTTTCACCCAAATAATGAAAATATGTATCTGAATTACATCTCTCTAGAGTGACTGAAACTGCTAAAATGGACTATATATATATATTTATTTTCATTCAAAATGACAACATCTGCTTGTCATTTGTGATTCACCTTGTGCCATCAAGTTGACTAATTTGTGATTAGTGTTGGCCAATTGTGACTCATATGAAGACTCTGTTCTTTTCAGTTCCCAGATAATTCGATTTTTGTGTACTGAGCATGAATTTCATATACTTGCCTTTGTACAATTTAAGACTCCTCCAGAAAATTGGGCAATAACAATGCTTTGTTGACAATCCAGATGGTCATAACTTAAAGCTGTCTTGATCCTAAGTACAATGCTAAGTTCTTCTATGAATATTCTCAAAGCTATTCTAAGTGATATATTCCATAATTATGCTAGCTTATGCCATTTGCAGTTTGAAGCATTATTTGAAGCTGTCCTAAATTCTATAATATTTCAGAAAACTTAGTATATTACTAACTTAGGATAAATACAAAATCGGATATTACTCAAAACTTATCAAAATTATATTAACCTAGGAGAAATATATAGGCCTGACTCATTACCAGTTCTTAATAGGTGTTTATATCAAATTAAATGCATTAATTTTACTTTTAAGGAGTGTAACATAAAGTATATTGTGATATTCAAAAGCATTAATTGGTCATTTATATAATTAAATATATTAATTATTGATAAAATGGTATTGTTTTTTATATTTTTATAGTAACAACACACACAAAAAGATATTTTGAAATTGCCACAAAGATTGAAAATATTACAACAGATAATGACAATACACAGTATGTGATATTGTTGTTTCAAATACATGTCATTGAATTATACAACTCATCAATGTATAGATTGTGAGACTCAGTTGCACACTTTCTTTGTTTAATGAGAAAGATCATGGAAGAAATCAGCTGTTCTACTTTAATCAAGTATATTGTCCATAAACTGTGTTATTTTTTAGAATTTGCATTATAAACATAGGTAATAAATAGTGTTATGCTAAGATAAAATATACATTGCATAAACTAAAAGCTCTATTTTGAATGTGCTAACTTAATGTAGGACTTAGCATACTTTTTATTATGTGTTATATATATATTTATATATATATACATACTGTGTTATTTTTTAGAATTTGCATTATAAACATAGGTAATAAATAGTGTTATGCTAAGATAAAATATACTTTGCATAAACTAAAAGCTCTATTTTGACTATGCTAACTTAATGTAGGACTTATCATACTTTTCAGTTATATATTAGTGTTACTGTCTTTGCACTGTGCTAATTTTAATACAATCAATAATACAGCATCAGATTATGACTCTCTTTGAGCAGCATTTTATGATCTTGATGTGAGAAGACTTTTCATTCATTCTTCAGCCACATAAGCATTTGATTATCTGAAATCAGAGTAGGATTCAAACAAGAACTGGAAGTTGTGATGGAGCCAATGCTCCAGAGTCTCCTCCTCCTCACAATGAGGACACATAGGAGGCACCCCTGCATCCATGTGGGCTCAGTACACTGCCAACACATGGCAATGTCCACCCCTGTTGTTGTTGCTCAACTAGGGGGGTAGGGGGCAGTCTTATTTCGGAACCACTTCCACATTTTGGCCACTGCCTGTGGCTTTGTGCACATGTCTTCCAGATGTTGTATTCCATCTGTTCTGATCTTGAGGGTTCCTGGACACCTTGTCACTATGTGTTCATTCGTCTCTTCCTGATATAATCTGCATTTTCCATTTTCTTGCATTCTAATCCTCTTCTGGTAGCTCATCAGCTCCATGCTGTGACCCATCCTAAATCTCCTGTAACTTCTTCTCTCGTCCTCTGGTACCATAATCTCTTTCTCTTTGTTGATGCCAGCATTCCCATAATGTTTTTCTGCTTCTCTCATGGTTGAAGGTCCTCCCTTTAGACTTGCTATAAATCCTTGACTTTGCCACATCATAAAGCCATCCGACGTTCTTCTGATCCATTTTGCTTGCTTCACCTGTTACCTCATCTGCTACTTCATTTCCCCACAGTCCACAGTGGCAGGGTACCCAAGTAAACACCAGTTCTTTGTTATTTTTTTGCATATATGTATGTTCTCAATTTCCTTATATACTTTGGCAATTAGGTTGTTCTTTGTTTTGTAGTTGTATTTTGTGAAGCTTTGTATGCTGGATTTCGAGTCAGTTATTATTCTTGCTTTGTTCCAGTTTCCTCCTTCCTTACTTAACCATTCTAGGCTCTTGATGATGGCCACCATCTCCGTTTGGTAAGATAAACAGTATCTTCCTGCTGGTATTGTTTATTTTCTTTTTTGCCATCTCAATATTCTTTGTGTTGTCTTCTGTTTTGGTTCCATCGACTTCATATCTGACATTTCCTCTTTGCATCCATGGTTCATTCAGTGTGGGAAATTCCCACTGTATTTCTTTCATGTCCATTATCTTGTTCTGTTGGTCTCTAGGTTTAGATCTCCATTCTTCTTTCTTTCATTTTTTCTTCACTTCTTTCTTTGCTATGATGCTTCTAGGGTTGTCACTTTCCATACAAATACTTCTATCATATGCTAGTGTGGCTTTCATCATGCCTCTGGTACTGATGTTCTGTAGGCCCACTGCTTCCAATATCGCTTCTGTTGGTGAGCTCGATACTGCATCTGTGATGATTTTTGCTGCCTCTCTTTGGACTTTTTCCAATGTCTCCATCCTTTCTTTTGATAGCCATGGCATCCAAGCTGGTGCACTGTATTCTAATGTTGTTCTGATGAGGGCCTCATACGTTATCTTCTTAAGGTTCATATTGTATCCCCAGTTCGATCCTGCTATAGCTCTAAGGATTTTTATTCTACGCTTAGCTTTCTCTACCACTTTTGTAACATGGGCATGGAAAGTGAGTCTTCTATTGTATGTTATTTCGAGAAAAGTTGATGTAGGGTTAACTTTACAGTGCTTTCTGTTGATGGTTACTGTGGGGGCGAAATCTGCATCTTTGTGGTCCATGCTGAAAACTGCTGTCTCACACTTGCTAATGCTTAATTTCATGAGCCATTCTTCACTCCACTTAGCTATATTTTCAGCTGTTGTTTGGATCAATTCTTTGGTCTTGATTAGGGATTTGTTCTTTGTCCATGCTGCCAGATCGTCGGCAAACAAACTAATCTCCACTCCTTCTGGTATTACATTACTTCGAGCACATCGTTGATGTAGACTAGAAAAAGTATTGGGCTAAAAACTGCTCCTTGTGGTAGTCCTTGTCTGAAGATTTTCTTCTTGCTGTCGATGTTGTTGACTGTTGCCCAGGCCTGTCTGTTAGAGAGTCATTTTTCTATCCATTTTATGATTGCTGTGCTGATTCCCATTTTATGCAATTTGAGTATTAGGCCATCCCTCCACACCTTGTCATAGGCTTTTGCATAGTCAAAAAGAGCTAGTATAGATTTTTGTCTATTTTTAAACCCATCACTGATGTCCTGGGTTAGTCTTAGAAGTTGGTCCTCTACTGATCTATTGGGTCTGAACCCTGCTTGGGCTTGATTGAGACATCCTTTTGATTCCATACTGTAGATAATTCTATTTGTACTGACTCTTTCCATCCACTTTCCTAATGTGGCTGTTAGGCTTATAGGTCGGTACGATGGGATCTCTTCAGGATTTTTATCCTTTGTGAGAATTGGGATCAGTCTAGCATTTCCCCAGTTTTGTGGTACTTTACGTTCTCAAAGGATAGGTTCATAAGTCTTGTGCACTGTCTTATTGCTTCTTCCGGTAGATTTATCAGCAGTCTAGGGTGAATGTTGTCTGGGACAGTTGCCTTGTTCTGGTTCATGACTGCTAAGGCTGCTTTGACTTCACTGATTTTGATAGCTTGGCTATCTGCGTCTTCTGGACCTATGTATTTGAGTCTTGCAGCGTTTTTTCTTTTAATTGTGCAGTATTTCTTTGGAATCTTAATTTTGCTGACTCTCGCATACTCCGAGGCAACTGCGTTTGCCTTTGCTTTGTCACTGACATGGCCTCTACCATTGTGAGTTAGTATTCATCCACTTTGATCCTTATTTCCATTGTCTTTTAGTCTCTTGAAGTGGTTCCACATTTTACTGTTATTGTTGTACTTTTCTACGTTTTCTTTCCACGTTTGAGTCTTCTTCTCCTTTATCATGTCTCTTACTTTTCTTTCTTGTGATATGACTTCATCCTTGTTTGTGGTTTCGATGTTCTTCATTTTATCTCTCTTGTCAATATCTTTCTTAATGTCTTCATCGAAGATACTGGTGTTAACCGTTCTGATATTTTTCCATCCTACATTTTCATTTGCTGCTGATGTGATTGTCTGCCTAATCTTGTTCTCTAGTTTTTTCACATTATTCTCTTCCGATATGTTGTTCTTTGTCATTTCAGTATCTAACTCTTTCTTGTAGCCCTCCCAGTCCGCTTTCTTCCAATTCCATGCAAATCTGTCCTTCTTTTGTCCATCTCTCGTAGTGTTAACCTTTTCGATAATAATTGGTTTATGGTCTGAGTCCAGTTTGTTGACTGTTTTCCATTGGAGTTGGTTAGCCCTGTTTTCATGACATATTGATATATCTGGTGTTGACTTGATGTTAGTTCCTCTGCTTCTTCTGGTGTGATCTCCATTATTCAGCACCATCAAGTCATTGTCCTCTATCAACTCAGATATTTTATCTCCCCTGTTGTCTCTATGGATCATGTTGTCCCATAGTTCGTGGTGTGCATTCATGTCTCCGATGATAAGCCAATTTTCACCATTTGGGAATTTGGAAATGCTGTTAATGGACTTCTCATTGTCTTTGCAGCTAGTTGTGGGTGGTATGTACACATTGCATATATTCATCATATTTCCATTTTTCCCTATGATTTGTACAATAAGCATTTCACAGTTGTTATTATCTTCTTGGATGTACTTATTGCTCGGTATGATTTGATACTTTATATTTTTTCTTATATATATGATCAGACCACCTCCCCTGACCATTCTCGCCAGGTATTTTCTTCTTCTGTCCTTCCTAATTGTGTCGAAACCTGGTATGTCTGGGGATTTGTTTTCTTGCCTTAGCTTCGTTTCTTGGATGATTACTATATCTGCTTTCTATTCTTTCAAGAACTCTCCTAGTTCCGGGATTTTGGATTGCAGATTATCGCAGTTCCATTGTATGATCTTGTGATTCAGTGTGTGGTCTATGTTTTTATTTGTTCCAACCATATTATTTGGTTCTATTGGTTCGGTATATTTCTTGTTTTGTTCCGTTATGCATTCGATACATTTCCAGTTGTCATTCTTTCTCAGTAGTTCTCCCGTTGTTTTCTGCTACTGATTTCCGTGCATTTCTAGTACCTTTTTGCAAGTATTGCAAGACATTCCTTGTTTCCTTATCATCCATCTCTTACATATGTCACAGTTGGTCTTCTCTTCTTCTCTGTTGTCGGTTTTCTTGGTTGTTAAGGTTGTGGGTTCTTTTCAGCATTTGAGCATTTACTACATATCCATTCATCTGTGTTGATATTTGTGTATCTAGGTATTCCACTGCACGATTTGTGTACTTGTTATTTGCACTTGTTGCAGGTGAGTGGTGTGTTATTCTTTCTGGTTGTTTTCTCGCAGATGTTACACATGTTCTGGTTAGGTCCTGGGTTCTTCTCAATGTCTCCAGTGCGCATCTTTATAGTCCAGTCCTTTGGCTTGTGGCATCACCTTGGACTTGGGGACCAGTTATCAAGTGGTCAGCTCTAGATCCGCCATGTTTTGCATAACCAGGGTTACCTCGAGGAGGGTGTGGTTGTTCACCACGCATGGACGGTCATGTATATGGAGAGGCTGCTGCAATAGCACCATAAAGGATTTAGTTGCGCATCCAATATACCTGGGGTGTGAGGTCCAATCCTCTAGGAGGCGCGTCACGCAAGTAAGGTACCACCTCTACACTTAACCCTAACCCCAGTTGTTTCTGTAATTCTACTCTAACTAAAAGCAAACACTGTTACTATATTATAACATAGAAATAATATTTTAATGAGCACTAACTATAAAAGCATTACAGTTGCTACTGTAATATAAACCTTCGGAAATAAGGGCGTCCAGAATGGCAGTATTTTCAAGTACACCGTCGACATTGGTGAAGGTCTTCTGCCTTGTACTGAGGGGGAAACTTTTTCCAAGTCTTCGCGCAATGCTTCGGTGGAGTAGACGGACAATTGCGCTTGATACGGCTATGGGCTCGAACTCACCTGGAGTAACCGGGTCGAGGGATGTGGGGATAAGAGTTGATTCTTCGTAACCTCAGGGGACAACACGATCATGTACACTGAGAGTTTTTACACATCTCCATAATGATTTCCTTAGATCGTTGCCTCGAATCTCTGGTTGATCAAGACGCGTTTTATCTGCAATATGGTGTTTAATCCATACTAAGTCTGGGTCTTTGTCTTGCGATTTTCTTACCCCTTCTCTTGTATACCAAAGTTCTTTTTGAGGAATACCGATAGCGTTGACCTCTTTCACAACTGCTTTTTCCTGTCTCTCGTCATCCACTCTTATTTTCTCCATTCTACTTTCTTCAATCGGTTCGTTGTTTGTCGCCTTACTCATATTCACTTTCTCTTCTATGTATCTCTTCTCTACTTCGTAGCACACCTTGCAAGCTGCTTCATTTCTTGCTGGACGTCGAGATAATGCATCTGCATTATTGTACATCCGTCCTGGCCTATGCTCTTTGGTCATATTGTACTCTTGTATTTGTTCGAGCCAGCGTACCATTTGTACTTGGAGGTCTTGGAAGGTTTTCAAACATACCAATGACAAGTGATCTGATCTTACTCTAAATCTTTTTGATTTAGAATTTAATATATCATTTAACTTTTGATTACAAACTTGCATTGGTTCAATCATTCCACTCTGTATATCCCATTCTGATTCACTATTTTCACTGAATTGTTTCACTTTACCCATTACTACCGTTGGAAACATCATAGAATGCGAACAGGCGGTCTCCTTGTTAGGGTGCACATTGACCTCGAAAACGGTTTAGGGAAACTAACACTGGAGCAGTTGTCATATTATTTATTAGAGTTTCAAATGTTTTTGTATGTTCATTTGTGCAAATCCATTTGCATTTCTCTGAAGCTAATCTATGTAAAGGACTTGCAATTTCAGCATACTTGTAAACAAATCTCTTGTAGTAATTGGTAAATCCAAGTAAGAAACGCAGTTTTGATCTCTTTTGAGGCTGCACCCAGGCTTGGACTTGCTCAATCTTTTGTCGGTTTGTATGAATAACTTTGTTGGAGACAATGTGACCTAAGAATTTCACTTATTTTCTAAAAAGATTGCATTATGAGGTTTCAGTTTAAAATTTGCTTATTTCAGTCTAAATCAGTATAGTCAAAGTTTCTTCTATTGTACGACCAAACAAAACAATATTATCTAAATAAACTAAACAAATATCATATTCGCAGCCTATCAGAATGTCGTGCATAGGTCTCTGAAAAGTTACAGGTGCATTACAAAGACCAAATGCCAATAAATTGAACTCGTACAACCCATCTGGAGTGCAAAAAGGTCAAGAGAACAAAACCGTTTACTACCACCCAAAGACTCTAAACTGTCATCCACACGAGGGAGTGGGAAACTGTCCTTTCTAGTTATTAAATTCAAAGATCTGTAATCAATGCAAATTCTTTGAGAACCATCAGATTTTCTTACCATGACGATTGGAGCAGACCAAGCTGACTGTGATGGTCGTATTATGCCTTGCTCATTTAGGTATGCTCAATATACAAATATAATTATCATCATCATTGTTGTAAATACAAAAATGTGAAACCAATGTTCACAACGATCGCAATTGTTATAATTATATACATATATGTATGGATTTTGACAAACAAACAGACATTACATACATAATTGACAAATATAATATCACCGTCAATATTGTCAATACAAAATATATGAAACCAATGTTCACAATGATCGCAGGCAATCTGAAATATAGAATACATATTAGTTTTGTTAAATAACCGTGTAAAATAAATTAGGAAAACAAATGCTTATTTGTTAAATTACATAACTATTTTTATTAAAAATTTATTGGAATTTTTTTTAAATATACACCCCGCCAGATGAAAACGCCGCAGATAGAAAAATTGTAGAATTTTATTTTTTTAATTTTAATTCCGTTTTAAATACATTACGAAATAGAATGAATCCATCATTGATGTTATTCAAAATATAATAAAACAAAATGGTAATGTAAATAGTAAAATATGATGGTGTT
>JAUZND010067838.1:0-17385 GCA_034780555.1 Coelogynopora nodosa | reverse complement strand
ATTAATTTCGTCGCGCGGCGTCGCAAAAAAAGTTTAAATATTTCAACTTCCATTTTGCCGCGTCGCGTCGCGCTTTATGGGCGCTAGTTCATTGAAAAGTATGTATTTCAACTTTTTGCGGAGTGTCGCTTCGCGTCGCGCTTGGTGGGCACAGGCCTTAAGACAGACTATAACAATAGACCAAAGCATTTGTTGTACAATAAAGTAGAAATTATTTATTATAATACGCACAGACAAAAATGGCGGAGTGCTGGTTTTGGCTCGTGCATAAAAAGCGTACATAATTCCTCTTAAGTGTTTCTGTGAATTTATTCTATTTAAATTATACCTTGTTAACTAGTTTATTTATAATGTTAATCGTAATCGTTAACCTGTTATCGTTTCAAATGAATTATTCACAATGTGCTATAATATGATAGCATAACTCCACCCATACACTTTGTTTGTTTGCATTCAGAAAATATATTTCTTATAACATTTAATATACGGTTATGAATATATATATAATATAATATGAAAAGCGAAGTTAAGTATTTATATTTTAAATAGAGTTTAAATCGAATGTCTATAACCATTCATTATAAAACATCTATAATTACATGTTATTACAGTCATTATGTGGTATGTTATTTCTTGTTTTATATTATCCATATTAATAAACCAAACCCGTTTTAACATTATTTGTACTGTTAAATGATGTGGATTTTAATTAAGCAACTTTTCACAAGATTAACTACTTTTTAAATAAAGAATATTATAATGACGTTTTATATCCTATATAATATAAAGATATTATGATTAAATTTTTTAAATATTAGACTATTAGCCTATACGTATATATTGCAAAAAATATATAATATTTGTTAACTTATTCGACTTATTTCGTAACGCAGAAATTATATTATGATGTCTTAAATGCTGTTTATATAATATGTATAAGCTGTATTATGGTTAACTAAATAATAAATTATTTTTTAGTAGAAAACGACTTTATTAAACATTTTCTTATGTATAATAATAACTAAACTTAGTTTTTATCACTTCTAAATTTCTGTATTGTAATAATATTAAGCTAATTTTTGCATTGATTTATAATTGATGATTGAATCATTTAATATATTATTTTGTTATATTCTAATTAACTTTTTAATTTTAATATTCGATACTGATATAATATGAATGATATTTATGAATATGTCATTTTTTCTTCATCTCTATTATACTAATTCATAATTTTGATACAAAAATGCAGCAACAATTTCTAAATACCAATAAATATACAATGTATAGGATACTAAACAGGATTGTTATGGTCAATAGGGCAATACTCACTAGGAGGTCTCTAACATCTATGGCACAGTGTGTTATGAACGATAATGGGAAATACGGTGATGCTAACACAAGTTTTATTATAGTCATGGAAGTTTCAGAATATAGATAACAAGCCATATGAGAAACGACTGGAGAAAACCTATACCTTATTTTTTTCTGACGTTTTACTATAATTATCAGCTTTTTAACTCCGTTTCGATTTCTATTATTTAATTCGAAAATGCAGCCATGACAAATTGCATGTGTGCTTTTTTTTCCAATTTTTATTTTTTAAATGCAAATATACTGACTTATGTCAAAGTTATAAACTTACTAGTTAAGGTTCTTACAGATTTTTATGATAAAGTACAAATAATTTCAATATTTGAAGAAGGCATTGCTTTATAAAATACAATAATTATCCATCATTTATATTAGTTTTTATGTTTTAACTGTACACTCATTCGCCACTTTAGTCATTTGTAAAAAATAAATTTCTCCAAAAGTTGATTGACGTTAATTTGTAATCACAACTATACCTCTTTTTGAAAGTGGAGAAATTATATACCTGTTGAAGAAATAGATTCAAAAAAGAAAAATTATCGGTTACATGGTGCGCTAATCAGGGCGGGGAAGTGGTTAGATCGACATATTCTAGTCAGCATGGCATGTATTTCTTTTTTGACAAGGCTATAAACTGATAATTTCTGGCGACCTTTCGATTGGAAATTATCAGCGCTTGTTCTCCACCTGGGAGAAAATAGGAAGTTTTAGAGGCTAGTATTGAACATAATCTGCCCGCTAGGCGGGGGGTAGCCGCGGCCTCCAATCAGTATCCCAGTTTCTTTTAGTATATATATATAAACACATCTAACTAGGGACACTCACTCGTCCGGGCGAACTGACTGAATAATCAGTTCCCCGAGACTGTAGCTGAATTCCTCGTGCGAGCGTTTTCCTGTTTCACAGCGTGCAACCCCAGTCGACTATCTCCCGGCTATCTTCTACACTCTTGTTCCCGGTAGTTTTTTCCTTTGACGAAGAAAATTAGTACTGGTAACCCAGACTTGTGTCTAATCCGGATACATTCAACATGTCTAAAGAGGCAAATGTCAGCTGTCCGTCTAATGCTAACTGACTGACAGCTCGAATCTTGTCAGGTATAGCCTGCTGAGTAAAGATTGCGATATGGCTAATTCTGTCAGAAATTATACGCGTAGTAAATTCACCTCTTCTTCTTATAATAGGTAAGACGTTTTCCGCCGCAGAAACTGAAATCAACGCATCCTTCCTTTTTTTCGTGTACTTTTTCTCTAATGTATTATGGTAACTCTACTGTTATATAGATTTTTGCGACCTTCCTGTCTCACTGAAATCTTTGTATATCCTACCCCGGTTGGCAGTTGCTTGAAAACAACAAGGTGATTTTGTCTATACCTATAGTGTGCGTTGTTGGATCATCTACAAGTTATGTTAAGTGTATACACTTTCTATCTTAAATTTTCTCCCCAGTAAATTTTGTATGTCGTGAAAAGGAGAGAAAGTTCTGGTTAATCTACTGAAACTTTGTCTATCCATTAATTGAATACTGTTGTTCGGAACATTTCTTTCTGGTACTACTATGTCTATGTATAGAGATAGTAACCCCTCAATACAGTAACCCTTAAAGAAGATACCAGACAAAATGTTGATAACTGTAGACAGACTGTAAACAATTGAATGACAGATCCTTCAGATTTCTGACTGACAAGAGTCAACAGGCCGCTCCAATGTCTTCTTTGAAAGCAACTAAATATTTTTAAATTGTTGAACGTATCCTTCTATATTAAGAAAATAGTAGCCTGTAACCTTTTTATGCCCATGCCTACGCTACCCATAGTTTGCGTTTTTTCTTAAATGCGACATACAATACATGCGTCTACAATGTGATGTTTAATTTCTGTATATAACGTCTATGTATATTGTTTTAGATTGGGATGCATTTGTAAATTGATAGTTTTTAAAGTTTAACAATTGATTATGAATATTGTTTGAATGTAATTGATAATAATCAACTATGTGTCATCATTCTTTATAGAAACCCTATTAGAACGAGGGTCATTCATTTTCCTAGACATGTTTTTGGTTAGATAGAAAACCAGGGGTGTTTTCGCCGTATACGTAGATATAATATAGACAAGTCAACAGCTGTACAAAAACTCCTATAATATTTTCTTTAAAATCTCCCAGTTCCAAACCTGATGGATTACTATCAGACTAAATAACCTAAGAATAACTGGCAGCCTTATTATTTAACCGTGTATAAATCTCTATCTTGTGATATATTATATTTTGCAATGCTGATTTGGTGCTGCTCAGCCAATAGCTTACGCTATATGAGTTGATAACTATAGCTATAAGGTATAGAAGAACAACGAAACAGGAATCGAGGAAGGATGTAATCTATTATGGAGAAATGATCTGACTGGTATAGCTTTCAATATTATAATCAAACAAACAGAGGGTTGACATTCGGGGTTCTAGCTGTCTCGCGGTTCGGGCTGTCATGATTGATGCGCTACTACAATTTCCAGAATTATAGTTTTATAAAGTTTTAGTTTAGTCTAGATAGAATCCAAGGGGAACCAAGTCCGCGTCATCGTGTGTACAGCTTGATGTCACGGGAAGTAAAGACAAGATTGATCGATGCTCTACTTGGTAGCATTAGACTTTACCATAAAGCTTCCGATCTACTAAAATGGAAGACTTTTTTTCCTTTTTTCTTATAGTTGTCATTTATTGTGTTTGTTTTCATTTTTATTTTAAATTTGTGCTATTTATTATTTTTATATAAAATAAATATAATTTCATTAGTGTGGAAGTAATTTCATTACAGTATATAATTAAAGTAAGTAATTAATTTCAATATAGTTTTGTAAAAAGAATAATTATCTTCATTGTACCTTTATATTATATTTTTTAATATATAAGCCAAATATTTATTGTGTTTTAAGTGATTGATTTGTAGACAGAATATTTTATTTTTAATATAATATGCCACATAAAAAGGATTACATTTTACAAGTATATGAAGTATAATCCTAATAATTTACTTTTCGTTTTTAATGAAAATTAATTATATTTAAATATGTTCATTTATAACATTATTTTCAGCTCCAAATAAGAATAAAATCCGATTAATAAAAGGACCCCGTTTCTCGAATATAACCGTTGCATTTGGTGGAAGAGCTGTTATTCAATGCGAAGCTATTAACCCCCTTCGAATGAGGGTAAGTTATAAATATATAGAAGTTGCATTCCAAACAAGTCATACTTAGAAAGATTTTTTTTTTACTAAAAATGTTTTAAAGATTTTTACTTAGTAAATTAAAAATTCTTGTATTTTAATTTTTTTTAAATGCTACAATATATTATATCTCATGTCATCTTCTCATTGACTAATTTAGTGGGGCAAGATTATAGACCCGCAAATTAAAGACTTTTATGGTGAAGAGGTTCTTGAGTGGGAGAAGGGGAATCGAGTTGTCATGCAAGGCTCAACAAACGAGTTCCGTGGAAGCGGGACTGAAACCGTGCGACAGCTTGTGTTCGACCCTGTTAAGTCAAGCGACGCAGGACAGTACGTGTGCAAGGCAATTGGAGCGAATGTGGAGGACGACAAATTTGTACAGTTAATTGTGCGATCAAGTAAGCACTCGAAATTGTGTTTAGATACTTTACTTGTTTTTTATGTCTTTAAACAGTATGCTCACATGTGTAATTTTTACCTCTAGTTAATATAGCCAATCCGCAGATTATAGAATTGGGAAAAACTGTAGTGAAAATCCTATTACAGGGATATAGTAAAGTTTAAAAGTTTACCTTATTTACTCAATCTTTCTATCAATCTATATTTATCTTAATCTATCTTAGAAAACAGGCACTTATAGTGAAAATTACTTATCGTTTTTAAATCTCTTATTCTTTCTAAACTATACACTAAAATTATATGAAAAAGTAGTATTTGGATGGCACCAAAAACTTTGAAAATGCCAAAACTAATGCCAAATCCTAAATCCTATATATGATATATAATGATATTATAGAGCATAGTATAATAATATTACACACTAAAATACTCAAAAATATTTCTTATGATCTATATATAGTTATAAAAATTAAGTAACTGATGAAGCTTCTATAATATGGAGCGATCTACCAAATCCTATTAAAATATCACACGTAGATTAATAATATATTATTGAAACAATATATAAACTCATTATACATTTACTTATTTATTTTGCATTGTACAAAAGATGATCAATTATAAGTTTATTCTCACACCAGCAACCCAAAATCAATAAAAAATTATCATTAACATATCTAAATAAAATGTTGTGTCTTATATATTAATATTAAGCTTTACAAAATGAATATACTTGTGATATGATTGTCTAAGGTATATTATATTATGCTAATTTTCTATATAATGCTCTTTTGCTAATTTATCATATTAAGCTAGATAGTATTACTATTTCTCTGGATTTGATAATAATCTTTAAAATCCTAGTAATTTTTATTATTCTTTAAGACAATTTTAACAAACTTTAAAGACCAATGTTTTTATATACCAAAAATATATAAATACCTAGCTTATAGTTGATGTAATTGTACGCGTCAAACAGTTGTACTGCATTTATTAAAGATAATAATAATATAATAATAATTTAATTTAACCACAAAATCAGTACAGAGTGCAAAAAAGATGTTAAAAGTTGCAAGTTAAAAGTTAAAAAAATGCGCAGTTAAAAGACAAAATGCTGTCTGAAAAATCATGAAAATCATTGAAAAATATAATTCAACATAAAAACGTTATATAGTACGTTATAAATTGTTTATTCATAATATGGTATATGTCATATTGCATATTAAAATGTATATTATTTATCAAAAATTATACCGCTAATTTAGAATATTTATAATTGTTTATATATATTCACTAAAATTGTTATATACTGTATACTATTATAACATATTTATATATTTTTGCCTGAGATGCTAAAATTTCTTTATACTTATTAAGCTATATGAAAATAATCATAGGGCCTGAAATTTTTCTCAAGTTAAATATCGCGAGAACCGTTTTAAAGATATTATATTTTAGATTACAAATAACTTATACCATAATATTTTTATTCGTAAAATAGTTCAAAAGTAAAACCATTTCTGTTTATATTAAAAGTAATAATTTATCTTATATATATATTTACTTATTCCGGCAAAAATAGTCACCCTATTTTATCATACTAATTGTATGATAACAAAATATCGATCCTTAGACACAAAGATCGTCTCACTCTTCTTAAGCGAAACAATTTATTATCCCATCAGTCCCATTTTATTATTCTAATTGTCTTTATTGTGACAAGGCCTAATAAAACTTATGCGTCGCAATCTTATCCCACAGTCAAATGAATTATACAATAATACATTTATAACTGCATGAATTCGGGCTTTGTTATATAATCAGCACTCATAATAAACACCTAAATGTTGATATTACTAAAACCGAGATTCACTATGCGCTGTCACCCTTATGAAATAAATATTTTTTATAATGGCGAACTTAAATTGACATAGAGGAATAAAAGCAATTATTTTGACTATAAAAAAATACTAAAATTCTATCTGTAAAATATTCCGTGTCTTCAGACAATTTGCATACATATATTAATATTTATTATAAAGTTATTTGTTTTTTTCTGAGATCTTTAATCTGACAGGAGCAATATACAATATATAGTTAGGCTCCGTTTCTCGCTTCGCTCACCCCTACCAAATCCAAACTCCCCCAACTTCTTTTACTGAGCAAGAAGATATCTTTTTTTGAAGGCTTTCCCCCAATTTGCTATAATTTCCTGTCCAAATTCAGTTGGGCATCCTGACGGATTAGGTTTGGTGGAGTCAAACTGGCTTTGAGACAGTTACCACGGGTGCTTCCTATGATTAAATTTAGTTGATTCGATCTTGGGCTAGAGGAAAAAAGATTTTGGACATGGCTAGAAGATGCCGCCTTTTTAGAAAGTCGACGTACTATTTGTTATAGACTTCTAAATGACTGTTGGATGAGATCGGATAGAATGCCTGTACTTGGCTTCTGTGTATAATGATATCATCGAGACACTGTTATAAACTTAGTTTACGTATCACGAAAACAAATTACCTCATTTTTCTTCCTAGTTCTTCTATGTACGAAGAAGTAAAAGTGTCTTGTGCACTAGATTCGTCTACCATTCCCGCTATTGTGGATTCGCTAACCGGTTTATAGAATTGTTCTTTTAATTATTTTTTCGAACTTCTTCCACATTTGTCTTCATATTTTTAATATTGTGAACTTCTGTTTTGTGAAGCATATGAATTTGTTTTCTCTGTATTGAAATATATTATTTCGTATCTACATCGGTTCAACATATTTCTTAAAAATAAAAATAAAACATTTTCCATTGACAACTACCAAATATTTTGCATATATTCGAAATATAAATAAGCAATTTCAGTCACGTAACAGTGTGATAATAATTGTACGTGAAGTTTTTATCAAATTTATTATTCTTTCAATATCTTTGGCCAGTGGAAGCTGATTTTCAAATGCAAATTTGCTTCTCTATTGCGCAAAAATATGTCAAGTCAACTCACATCAGTTTGTATTAATTTTTTCACTGTGTGAAGTGCAAATTTTTACCAGTATATAAAACATGAGAAAAACAAATCAGTGTATCCTATGTGTACTATTTTAAACCTAAAAAGTATATAATAATATTATGTCATTTCTCGTTGATACTAAACAATATTGATTGACATTTATAGCTTTATAAAATGAAATCGTATTTAAAGCCATAACTTGATACCATTCACACATAAGAGTTTGTATTAAAAGTTTACTACTCCCACGAGGTCACCGTTTTATTACTGTGTCAACTCATTTATAGCTCGTTTATGTATATAGTTGTAGCGAAACATTGAAAGAGTTGTTTAAAAATTTAGCCAGAATATTTAAACAGTTTTTGTCCTACTTACTTTATTGTTATGTTTATGTAGATCTCGTATAAACTTTTAATAGAAGGAGGTTTTTTATTTTTAATATATTATATTATAATGTCATATTTTTATTTTGAAGTAACTTATAAGATTATTTTACTGTTAATTTATGTGATCAATTCAATGAAATGTTATTTAGGTATTAGCACGAACAACTAACTGATTTACTTTCACGGTCCAACACAATAGAAGAAATTAAAATAATAAACACAACCCTACTTCATATGAAACTTTTCTTGTTGCCTCAGAACCGTCTAACTTCGTCAATCGAAACATCATGGTACTGTACATCGGCATCCCGGTAGTGGTAATCATCACCTGCTGCATCCTGCTCTACTGCCTCATCAAGCGACGGCGCAACCTGGGCGAGCGCCAGCTCAACTCCCTGCAGCACCACCAACACCTGCACGACAGCTCCGGACCCATGCAGCCCATGCTATCCGGCGGCCCGGGAAGCGGCGGCGTTGGCGGTGGCAACAGCTCGAGCGGCTATCACCCGTCAGGTAACCTTGCCTACATGCAACAGCAGCAGCAGCAAACGCCGAATACCAACTCGAAGCCGGGACTCTCCGGGCAGCCCTACAAGAGTCAGTACATGGTAGACCCGTATCCGATGCCGCCAGGCAGTCACCCCTATGCCTCATCGGATGCCACCTCACCCTCGCCGCTCTACTATAGCGGGGGAGTCAATGGGAACGGCGGTGGAGGGCAGTACCCGATCAATGGCTACTCTTCGCATCACTATCCAACATAATAGTGAAGCCGACAGTGGAACAAAACTCGAATTGCGCCGAACTTAATCACGAGTACTTTAAATATTTATCTCATTTTCGATTGTTATTTAACAATTCAAAAATATATATTTCTACATCTCTCTCACTATCTCCGCTGACATCTCTCGATTAAACAAACCAGCATATTTCAATAATTTAATTGATTTGATTAGCTCCCAACTAAAATTTTACAACTATAGCAAATGTGCATCGGTTCTCATCCGAATAAATCAATACGCGAAAAGTTGTATATTGTTAAACCAATTTACAATATATATATTATTGAAACTGTTATCGAGCAATTTGTCACAAATAGCACATTATTGCTCCATTTCACCCTTTCTTTATTTTTATTATTTTCTCATCTCTATATAGTATGTTCATTACATACTGTTCTTCTCATATTCATATGACCAACAACTGGTATTCTGTGTTTAAGTATAATTTTCTACAAATTTTATGCACCAAATCCATACAAGAACTTCGAACACCATTTGATAATTTGTGTTCTAACAATCAAATCACCGGTTAAACAGGGTTATCTATTTGATATTGTTACTGTACATAACGTCTACAATATGTTTCACTTTAATGTTATATATATATATATAATTCAGTTTGTTTTTAACAGAGTTTAATACCGATATGTTTCAACTCCTTATTGTACACTCACTCATTTCTCCGTTCTCATTCTCAATGATGTACTATATTATACAGTGTATATTTCTGCGTTAAAATAGCGTAAAATTAAAGATACGAAAATCTGATACAAAATAAGTCATTTTTAGATTATATTTTACATGTTGTAAAACAAATTAAAACAATAATAAAATGGGCTACACTCACAATGTGTACAAATGAATATTTATACTAATATATTTTAGTAGATATTATATATTTACATAGATATATATAATATTAGATTTTACCTTTTCTTTTTATGAAATTGATATTATTAGTTGATAACTATTACATCTATAAATTGACATCTCAATGTATTTTTTTATACATTAATCCACTTGTAAAAATATCCACTACTCATTGAAATTATAATAGGCCGTCCATTGTAGGTATCTTCATCGTTGGATTTCAGTATCTTTGATTAAAACCATCCCGGTTGTTTCATAACAGACATTAATTTGCACGTAACACTTTATACCTGTTATTATATATATATTTAAATTATTATCTTTAATTTTATTTCTCTGACTAATTTTCTTCTGTTTTCTTCTATTATGTTTGCGCGTGTATATGAATTAATATTCGTATGCATATATGTATATTGTATCCACAATACAAAAACCCGTGTTTCATATTATGTTGCTTGATTGTTTCAAGCGAAAAAGCTGTTAGGTTTCATGATCACATCTTTTTATGCGGACTGGACATCCCACTATATGTTCGAAACTGCCCTAGATAAGTTATGTGATCGACACTAATGTACTGTATCATGTATTTACTCTATGTTATCGATTTCAAAACATTTTATTTCCCCGGAAAACATGGTATACTCATTAGAGTATAAAAACAGAGTAGCATTTTAAAGGCGAATTGTGTGTCCGAAAACTATCATATGTTAATACCTGGGCCTTGTGGCCTGTTGTGTTTCAATGCCGAATATTTAAGCATATCAGACAAACAACCAATTTGAAACCACCTAAATAAAACTCTTCTGCTTTAGGAATTTAGATAATAATAAAAAGTTTGCTTATATAGCTTTAAATAAATAATTAGTATAAAATAATAAGTATACTATAGTCATTTGTCACGTAATTTATGCCACCTACAGTATGGTTTTTTAGCACAAATTAAAATATTAAATAGTATTTCCGATAAATACCTTGTTCTGATTAACTCTCTTTAAATGAAGATTTGCTAATAATTAAATTTCTATCTTATAATAGTTTATCGTGATGATGTGTAACAATTTTGAAAGTGTTTTAAATGTCATGAACACATTTTTGAAAATTATCTAACATATAATTCAAATAATAATAATTTTTTGAATATGGTTTAATAAGCAAGCAATACACTAAGCAAAATAGACTATGCTTTAATATTGTTAAAATCT
The DNA here is from genome assembly GCA_034780555.1 of Coelogynopora nodosa. Taxonomy (NCBI): domain Eukaryota; kingdom Metazoa; phylum Platyhelminthes; order Proseriata; family Coelogynoporidae; genus Coelogynopora; species Coelogynopora nodosa. The sequence goes on along the minus strand of JAUZND010067838.1, from coordinate 6,150 downwards.
ACATTTTTAGTTTAAAAAATAGATCAGAAAATTTTCTTATCTGTTTGTTTTGTTTGTGGTGTTAATATTCCTTAAAAATTACGTAACTACTATCAGATCTTGTAGTAATATTATACTATTGAATTATATTTTTGGATAAATAAGCATTAGAATACTTGCAAAAATAACTAATTCTATATTTTGTAGCGCAGGTTCCTAGTTCAAATATTAATAGGAACATACTTTTTTGAGCTTCGGCCCGAAGACATACATTACATTTTTTGTCAAATTGAGCTTATACATAGTAGTATATTACTTTATGTCTTACACCATTTGAACCTGATACAGGGTATTTGTACAAAGATTATATTATGCTATTTACTTTTGTTTACTTCTACGCTAGATGGTAGATTCATTTCTGGTTGATGTATTTTCGAATACGACACAAACAATTCTTCTAAATAATTATACATTTTCTTTTAATTTTACGATTTTGTTATCTGGGATTGTTTAATTTTATATTTGTTACTTTTTGCTTTTGCTATAAAGGGGTTAATATCTACATGTGTGTGTTATTAATGTTATTAAGCATTCACAAAAAATAGGGCTCGTTTTGTTTTATATTAATGCATTATTATGCAAACAATTTTTCATATTGAATTTATAAAACTTTGGTTCAGTACCATATTATTTATATTATTGCTGCAATTTTGAAAAATAATCGAACTAGTATATGTGGAAGCACACTTAAATATATTTTTATACAAAGTTTTATGTTTGATAAATTATCTATCAAAATTTCATTACTTAAACGGTCACTTTCGTTTCGTATTTTTGTTTTCTTTCATTGAGGATGAGCCTTCCTTTTCCTCAGAAAAAGCCACTATAAAATAATATATCAGCTGGATATTAATCAATTGTTAATATAAAACTGCTTAAATGAATCGGCACATTCTATGTATTGCCTATACTAAAAGATAAAAAAACAAATGTGATAATCATAGCCTGCGATATTTCACAAAATGATAATACAGTAAAATTACGCTAAACGTAATTTGTACGCAGATTTTGTATTTGAATTGTTCATGCTTCTCGATTTTGTTTACATTGATTATAATATACTACAAATTGGTCTGTTCAAGTCCGTTATAACTGGTTTTTACTATGGTACAAACATAATAAATAATATGTTGTACTAAACATAAAAGAGCAGGGGTGGCCTTTCTCAAATCTCTCAATTTTGTAAAATGTTTGGTTCGTTAGGTAACTCAATATATTTATTACTTACTAAAAAGTGATTCTAGAATTAACCGTTGTACTGGTTCTGGGGTACATTTGTACCCCACAACTTTTTAAATGTAGAGTCATTTTTTTATTAAACTATTGCGCCATTAAAGTCCGTGACTTTACTACGAATGTTATCTAGTTTATAATATTATTTTAAATTTTCGGAAATACTATAAGGTTCAAAGGTTACAAATTAATACATGGTGGTTTATATCTGGAAATGTACCCCAAAGGAAAATGAGTTTAAAGTAGCTACTAAACGTTCAAATACTGGAACCTAACTCAGTTACAAAACATCGTTGGTCCCATTTTAGATACCAAATAACTATTGTTTTGAGTAGCCATTATTGAACATCAGTAACTCACCACAACACAACAACCGAAAAACTAATCAGTTTATGTAATTTCTATGGCTGCAGTTATTATGCATATCCACCTACAATTAAATTTTATTTTTAACTCGATTGCACTCAAGTGTATAAGTTTACTGAATTTGGGAAATCCAAGGACACACAATGCTATGTAAGATTGAATTGGAAAAGCCGAAAGATAATAGGTGCCTTATTATTTTAGATTTTTATTATTTATAAAAACGCATGGCTTCCAACAGTAGACCTCAGCGTCGTGCAGCTGCAGCTTCCAAACAGTCTTGGGAATATTATACAGTGAAATTAGCGATGACGAAGATATAACTAAAAAGGACAATATGATCCTCAATCTCCAATTGCAATAGATCTACCGGATGATCTTAGTGAAACGGACATAGACGAATCGGAGGTAGATTTGGAGAATGGATTTCCAGAGGATGACAACGATATTATATACTGAATGAAGAGTTTCTCTTCCATTTTCAAGGAGAAGATTCTGACAGTGAGGACGATGACGAAAATATCGCCTAACTTAAAAGTGTCTACACAGCATCATCAGGCAGACAATGGACTAGGTACTCTCCCAGTAGGCCCACAACCTAGCCGAGCATCAGAGCGCCATATAATGATTCCACGACGAGGATTAAAACCCGAAAAAACTCCCGGATCACCTAAGGATGCTTTTTTGTTATTCTTCAGTGATATCATTGACGAAATTGTGCATTACACGAATTTAGAAGCTCGTCGTGCAATCGCTACATACAACGTGGAATCTGCACTCAGAAAAATATGGAGGCCAACAAATCGTACTGAAATCGAAGCGTTTATTAGCCTTCGTGTAATTGGAATTGGAAGAGCTCTGCAATCCAACTTTCGTTCAGCGGATTCCTTATGGTCTGAGCGGTATGGTTTTTCTGCATTTCGAGCTACAATGTCCGAACTATGAAAATAGTAAAACCGTATCTCAATAAAGGCTACAGTCTGACAACAGACAATTGGTTTACGTCCTCTACTGTGACCGATCTTCTAGCAGAGAAACGAACAACACAAGTTGGAACCGTCAGATCGAATAGAAGAGACGTTCCTGGTGATGCCAAATGCCTTCTTGGGAGAGAAAAAAGTATTCAAAATATTACCGCTCGGACCAGCAAGTCTTGGTTAGCTACCGGGATAAGAAGAGCAAGTCGGTTCTAATTCTGTCTATTCAGCACCGAAGTTGAGAAAATGATGACAACGGCCTTCCCGAAATCATCAAATTTTACAACAAAACGAAATCAGGTGTGGACAACATGGACACATGATTCGGTACTACACTACGAAACGAAAATGCAGACGTTGGAGTTACGCCTTTTTTGCAACTTGGTAGATGTCTCTTTGCTCAATGCCTGTATCATGATCAATGTATCAATAATGTATCAATGCACAGCCCACAGAAATGAATAGGAACATATACCAGTTTTTCTTGGAGGCTAGCTATATACCAACTGATTGATCCAATAATCAAAATTCGAGTGCAGCAACCCAACCTCCCAAGATCAGTGCATCTCTCATTCATCAATCTGGGTTACGAAAGGCCAGGTGCTCAACTTCAGGACAGGCTAACTGCTGGTCGGTGCATCAGGTGCCCTCGATCTGATGATCGAAAATCACGAACAAAGTGCAACAGATGCAAGGAATTTATATGCAAAAATCATTCTCGTAAATTGCTAAGAGTGTGGAACTTATTTATCTGGAACTGTGTACCCATAATCAAACTGATTACTTGGGTGTGAATACGGAATCATGGACTAATTATGATATATAGTGTTTGATCGTATTGTATAATTATCATTATTTTATTCAAACAGGAGTGTATTATTTATTTATTTGATTATTTGTTTGTTTGTTTATTATTCGAAATATAAATTAAAATTTGCTTGAAAATAGCTTTATTTTAAAAATGGCATCCATTATTGGTCAGCAGTAGTGGCCTAATTGGTAACAGACAAATAATTTATATGAGTTGTCGTCATCATAAAATAATATAATTTAATATAAATATAACTTAATTTTAAAAGTATGCCTGTACATCGGTTAATAATATATAACTGATATAATATCTAATATATACCAAAAAAGGGTACTAATATCTATATATATATTAATATCAGAAAAGTGTCTTTAAAAATATATCAATTGAAAGTTATAAAGCACCCCTACAAGAATTGACTATCAAAAAAAGTTACCCTACTAAATAAAAAAATACAATAAAAAATAAAATAAAAAATATATTATAATAAAATAATACTATAAATAAAAAAATACTACTAACGATAAACAAATTAACTATTGGTTTTCAATTAGACAATTGACGTATTTACAATTGATAATATTATGTCAATAGATACTTTTAGAAAAGATACTCTACCATTTACCCCATATATAGTTCATGTACTTATTAATATGTGGTCGCAACTTTATTAGGACTTCAAATGGGGTTTTCCGGACTATGAAATCATTACATGTATGCATAATAAGAAAATTGTATTTATTGTACCATTATCAGAAGTTAACATTATTATTATGAACTATGCGGAATACCTTATAATTTTCTACTCATACATGTTATGATTGTATTGTATATTCCGGAAAAAAACCATTTTAAATACTAATAAAGTTACTAATAAAGAACTATATATGGGGTTAAATGGTTTTTTAATCTTATTAAAAGTATCTATTAATATAATGTTGTGTACATGTTTGTAAACTTACTATTGAATAGTAAGCATAAATTACACTTTATAATATTGGACCATATCTTATAAGTTATATAGCCGTTACCCTCAAGTCATTTCGCTCCGTCACTATCTATATAAACTGAATATTCAATACATTTGCTATCGTAATCACTATGGGGTGTCTTGATTATTAAATTACAGCGTAATTTTTGGCTAGCGGTCTAACGCCGTCTTACATATTTATAATATGGAATAACTCAGTTCTACTCATGTTTGCGTCAACTGGTACAATTACAATAACACGTTTAGCTGCATTTATTCAGACACTATAAATTATGGAGTATTGTAGGCCTATGCATATTTAGAACAGAATATATATGTAATTATGTTGAATGCAACAAAGTACATTTTAATTTTAGTCACATAAGAACGTCAAATCATTTTGTATTTATTAAATAATATATTGTTTTTGGCAAAGAGTTTCAGCTTTGTACAAATATAATAAAATGTTTTTATTAGAAATGAAAATATAGTTTTGGTCTTATATTTAATTACCCAAAGAAGTAGGATTAGTTCGGCCTATTCAGTTGTAATTTTCGTGATTCTATATAAATTTTAAGAAAACAGATTTATATGTAATACCAACAATCGTTTACATATATTTCAGATGTGAAATGAACTTAAGTTTATCAATATAAGCCATGTTGTTGAATTTATTTTTGAATACTTCACATGCATTAAATAATTTTGTTTACCTCTAATTTAAATTAAAACGTTTTTAACTGGGACTACTTTACAAGTTTTCAACAACATTCGAATCCAACAGTGGCTTATCTACCACATTAATTTTGTATTCCTTAGGTATTTCGTCGCTTTCATACAATCTATCTGTAAAGTAAACTCTTCGCAATCGGCAATTTGGGTGTATTCGAATCTTAATAACTTCCACAAATTTTTTCTTGTAACAAAAGTTTACAAGTTTCCGAAGATCAAATATTATTGTATTCCAACCATAGGCCAAATTTAACGGTAGAGATGTAGACTGTGTGCCAATTTTTGTGGTTTTTAAAAAATTCGAAGCAGAGAATCTCTTTCGATGACCTGTGTTATCCATTATATCCATTTCAAATGCAAACAATTTTCGCATATTTTTAACTATGATGACAAACATCGGCATTCTAATTCCTAAGGATTTATGGGAGTCTTTTGGGCATTCGATGTAAGTTGTGCTACTGTTGTTTGCCCTCATGTCAAGTGCCATGGATTTGATATCCGGATCGGTTATTCGAATGAAAGAACCATTTATTACTTTTTGTCTCCAGTTTAACAATGGACTGTTTCCAATACTATAGAATATAGATAAAAATCCATGCTGGTATGTGTTCGAATACATATTATGTTAAATGTGAATATCACCTTAAATGACGTGGAGTTTTTTTCTATTTTAAAATCGGATCGATAAAGTTGGATAATTATTACATTCAAATAAAGAATATTTTCATTAAATTAAAAGAATTTGAATGTTATTATATATTAGGCCGAATTAATTTATTATTAATTAATTAATTATGGCTATAGATCGATTTTTTTAACAAATAGATTGAATCAATGAATGAATAATAAGTATATAATAACTACCTGTATTGAGGCATTTAAACGATCAGAATTTACGAGTGGCGAGTATATTGAGCCACGAGTATATTGATCGTTTAAAATCCGATAATACAGGTAGTTTATTGAATTTATATTACTGTCAAATTTGAAAATTTAATTATTTATTTAAAGATTTATTCATTTAA
>JAUZND010067827.1:0-17388 GCA_034780555.1 Coelogynopora nodosa | reverse complement strand
TTGTTCCTATGTTGCTCCTATGTTGTTTCTAGGTTCCTATGTTGTTCCTATATGATGTTCCTATGTTGTTCCTATTTCAAAGCACCCCCTTTTACTGGAATTAAAGCCAATATATTATTATTATTATTAGTGTTAAGACAATATAAAACAAAAAGGACACTGCAGAGACCATCTCAAATTAAAAAGTAGCATTTTATTATTCAGAATAATATTTAATAATTTTTTTGCAAAACGACATTTTAAAATATAACTAATTGAATATTATTTAAATTTTACGTGTTGTATAACAAAATAGTATCACAAAAGGCAAATACCAAAACACGATAAAATGCGTTTAACATGTAATAAAAGATAACATATTATAAAGTAAATGAACCAAGTGACGGACCATTGAAATTAATAGAAAACACACGCACACACAATGATTAGATTTCATGAAAATTCATTTATGATCAAACGGAAATAATTAGGACAATTTAGAACGAAATGGACACTGTAAAAGACCATCTAAAATAGTGTAGATTTATTCCTGATTGATATGAAATACGTTGAATAATTGTTTTTTTTTTAAACGACATTTTAAAATGGATAAATCGAAAACAGACCAAATGTTTAAAAAATACACACTAAATACAACCATTACCAAGTAGATAATTGATAAACATAAAGTATGCCTCTTGAAGTTTCAATCATGAATAATAATTATCCTATATTCAACAAGGCTATTGTTCGAATTCCTGCACACTTACTACTTGTGGGCCTACATAAAGTACTGTTTAACGCACGAGAGCTTACTTCGTTCAAAGATGTATTGTTACTTTCGACTCTTCTGCCATTTAACGCGAAATAGTTTTTACTAATACGAAAATATTCCTGTATAAATCGAATACCTACTAAATTGAAAAGAAAATTGGAAATTGCAGATACCGACAAACAGAAATGCCCAAAGTTGCCATATTGCACGGATATTAATCAACAAAGATGTTAAACATGAAAAAAGCCAAAAATTATTGCAATTGACTACAGTAAAATCAATAAAACTCAAACAGGTTATCTATAGAGCAAGAATAGAATACAATCTTTCGCATTGCAATCAACATATAGGCGTAAAAAGACTAACATTGCCTTCCTCATCCAGGTTCCTATTCAGGATTTTACAAGAGGGGCAGCACTTTATTGTCAATTAGGGGTCAATGTCGTATGTATTAGTTTAGGTATAATATTAGCATATAACATTGCAAACTGCTAATTACGAATACTTTTACTTGCTTAATGAGTAAATTTAATAATAGCAACAATAACATTTTCTAATATCAAAATACTTTTCAAATAGCAAAACTTAACTTCAAAATACTGTATTTCATATATTCTTTAGCTCTATTTTATCGTTCTTCTTACACCGAACACATTAATATATTAATATTAATTACAGAAAATTTATTTTTATGTAGTCTAACTTCATTTGTGAAAGGGGCGCAGCTGATTCAGTAGGATGGAGGGCGTGACTGGTCACCCCTGGAAACGTCAGTAATATTGATGGAGGACGAGACGAGTTAGAATTGACGCTTCTGACTACAATTATGTGGGAAATACGAACAAACACCTACAGAAAAAATTGACATTGAAAGATTTAAATCATAAAGTACAACAAGAGAAAATGATGAAATATATTAAACTATTTGATTATGACGATGCAATGAAACGATGATATGACGATGCTTGGAAAGATGATATGACGATGCAATGATATTTTGAAATTACGATGCAATAAAACGAATTGAAGAAGAGGTCAAAACAATTCAAGAAGGTATTCCTTTTGTTACTTATAATTTAGCTCTTTGTGAAAGTATCTAACGGTTTTAGTATATTTTTGACAAATGTGTTTTGACAACAAATATTTTTAATAACTCACTGTAAACTCACATATTAAAGAAAGGTTTCATCTCTAACTATATGCAATGAAATACTTATGTGTAATTTTCTTATATATTAATATATACATTTTATACACTCTACTGACAAGCTTCACTTTAAAAATATATGTTTGTTTTTCTATTACACGAACAATTTATACTTTTATATACAACAAACAGGCTCAAAATATGATATGCACAATTGTCACAGCATCGCAATGAGTCATAATTCACAATATGTATGGTTTATTTTTTACAATACGTCAGTGGATGAAAACAAAACCGCCATTCACTGGGATAGCTTAAAATTAAACCTCTCCATTTATATTTAGTTAATTGAATGGTGAAATAAGGTAGTAAAGTGTAGTGTGTAAATGAGAACGGCTAAATTACAAAGTTATTTTTTTTAAATATCTTGCTACGTTGGTTTCTTTATGTCCATTCGACAAATGCCTCTTATACCGCTGTGAATTTTTATCTAATGGGAGCATTAACAATGAAGATATAGGCAAAATGTATTTGGGTCCAATTTTGCGCCCTAGATCATGTTTGAAACGGAATCTGAAATTATCAATTAGTATATTCGATCCGCCTTGGCCACTAACCTATTTAATTATGAAATAATAAATATAAATCGAAGCATTAAACAGTTATAATTAAACACATGTATTTGAGCCCATTTTTTGGGTCCTGAACCATGTTTTAAATGGAATATTTGACATTATTAACTGATGTATTAGACCTGATATCAGGTTAAGTGTATTTGCTTGTGTAAGCAAGAGCGCCCGAATTCGGACATTAATGATAAAAGTTGGAAGAATCAATACGTTATTTCTGATCACCTACTAAATAAAAGATTAGAACTCATCATCATTTATTTACTTGAAACGACCTTGACATTGTTGAAATAGGGCCGGGAAGTCGTAGAAATCGTGAACAAAATGGGGGGAGGTTAGGGGACGATCTAAAGTCGACATAACTTCTACTACTCCCCCTCCCTATCTGGCTAATTAGGCTAATAAGGCTTGGGGCTGCTAGAGGGTTAACTTAGAAATCAGAATAATTAGGATATGTATTCGATAGTAAGTTTTATTGTGACCTCCGTCCTGTAGGAAATCAAAGATAGAATGACCAGTATCAAGTTGAAAGGCTTCGCTCAAGCGATCATCTGCAAGGACATCGCCGAGGGTGTAACCTCTCTGATCCAATGTACCGGAGTCGGTCAGCTCAGACCCAACACAATTGTGGTCGGCTGGCCTCATCGCTGGAATGATGAGACAAGCACTAGTTTATACTATGATTTTATTGGTGAGAGTCTTAATTTCTACCTGTGTTTACTAATTTCGTTCATGACGTTTTTGTTCACTGGGTAATAAAAAAATTAGTACTGAAATAAAAACTATTGTACTGAACATTGAAATACTGTGACGTGTAGATAAAATATTAGCCAATTGATTTTATACCTTCTTATCATTTCAGATGCAATTCATCGTGTAGCAGCCTCCAACATGTGTCTCATCATTCCCAAGGGGGTGTTCTCGTATCCAGACCATCCGGTTACCGGCACCATTGATGTCTGGTGGATTTTGCACGACGGCGGCCTGCTCATCCTCCTTCCCTTCCTGCTAATGAAGCACCAGTTCTGGCGGAAGTGTCGGCTGAGACTGTTTGCGGTGGCCACTGAGCGGGATAACAACGTTGATATGAAGAAGCGACTCGATAGATGGATGTATCAACTAAGAATCACTGCGGAGGTGAGCACGAGTTAGTTTGAATAATGTGTGATGTTTGCCGTGATGTGTCATGCGAATTTATAAAGATTTGTCTACAAATTTAGGATGGAATCTACTCTATTGTGAATTATTTCATCATGTTGTGTAAGTTTTATACAAACCGAAAACAGCTTTATTTTTTATTTAGTTTTGATACATATTATAAAAATAATTTAATTCGTTTATAGTTTTGAAACGTTAATTAATTGTATAATTTTTATCAAGTTTTTGTAGTAGTTTGCAAACCTCCGTCTTAGATTGTTTCATTTTTTTGATACAATTATTTTAATACATATTACAAAAAAATTAAATAATATAATATTATGTAATCATACTCTTTTTAATATCATGATAATATATTGAACTCTTTTATTATTTAATTTTCATTAACCCTTCGTCCGTGGATTTATTTTTTTAGGGTTTTCTCCGTGGAGGGGGTACTTTATCCCCGCTCCCCTGGAAAAACGATACTTTCTAAACACTTGTCCAGCTATTTGTATAAAAAAAATTAATTTGTATTACCTGATTACGTCATAAACTCCAGTTTAGGAAAACTATGGCAAATTATCATATATGTTTTATATTGACCCATATGTGCTATAACCTTTGATCAATGCAACCAATTGACTTGATTCTTTTTGCTTATGATTCCAGATCACGAGATCTATAATAACTTAGTATATTTGTATTATTATACTACTTATATCAATAAGCTATAAGTAGTATAAATGCCATGTGATTATTATTTATTGCTGGTTATTTTAATAATTAATTTGATTATTGTATTTAAATATATGTGTATTCTACGATAAACTTATTTTTTCTATTAATGTTGCCAGTTTTAGCTGAACTAATATCATCTGTATGTAAGAAAACCCAGGGGGATATAAAATAGTTAAATAATAACATCATTTTCTCTGGTATATTAAAAGAATCAAAATGAATTTATTATATGTTTTAGTTAAATAAAAGTATTTTAGCCACTGAGTAAAAAAATTAAGACCATACATAACATCGTTCAATCAAAAACTTTATTTCTTTTAAAAAACATTCCACGTACGAAGGGTTAAGTAAATATTTTTATTTCTATCTAACTACCTAAAACCATTAAACATGACATATTTTACTTTTATAAGATTTAAGAATATATAAAGTAAAGTTATCCTGTAACAGATATTTGACTGTACTGCAAACTCTAGTCGCTGTGTTTCATCACCGATATATAGGTACTGGTCGTGGACATGCCCTGTGACGATGTCACACCTTTTACTCACGAGAAGACGATTGAAATGGAGAAACGAGCACAGTTTCTCAAGGCATGTCAGGTTGATGCCTTCAAGCTTCCATTTGAGGTGAGTCTCAGTACATGGATGTTGTTATGATGTCAAAATTGGCAACATGGAAACAAGATTATGGAGTCCAATATTTGTCAGTATTTCTACAACTACTTTATAGAAACTGTTTTTTGTAATATATTTTCCCAATTTTACTATATTGGATTATATATAGTTTATTTTTATTTAAACAATTTTTAATAGTTTTTCTTATCGAATTATAATATTATTGTTAGTTATTTAATTAATTATTAAATATGTTTATGTAAAATAATTTGTTATTGTATTACGTGTATCGTATAATGATAGTATAGGCGTAAGGTCCGATCGTTATGGGACATAAGTGTTAAATTATTCGACAAAATACAATACAAACGGAAATAAATTAATCTTTAAGCTGTAAAGTTTGTCATAAATGGAAATTTAGGAATAAATTGTTAAATTATCAGCATAAGGCTCGATGATCTTGTCTCTTTTTATATTATATAAAAATGATGTAATAAAAAACCGCCAATTTTTATTATAAATATTTTTGTTGTTATATATCAATATGAAAAATATTAAGGACGAATTATTTCCTATGGTAAGGCCTAAGTTGCGACCTCAATTTAATGGTTATTTAAATTCTCTATTTTTAATCTAGCGCCAAATTTAAATAAATTATATTGGTAACTAATATTTTGTATATAATTAATTGAATATAAAAGCTTTTTTAATACTGATACGGTACATTTAATTAGATTAGAAAGTCTCAGTATAAATAACTGTTGTATAGAAAGCATTGATTCCACTAGCACATTGACCTTTTGACCTTTGATCATTATTGACCACCATGGACCCCCCCCATTCAAATTGTTTTTATAGACATTACATTAAAAAATTAAATGTTGACTCCCCCCCTTAGATGTATAAGAGGGGTGGATTCGAGCCCACCGCTTAATATTTGACATTTGGCGATACTAATCAATCAATTGTGTTCAATTATATTTTCTGATCCAATTAGAGATGTATCAAATGATGTCAGTAATCCTCCCGCCAAAATATTGTATGATACAACCAATATGGAATCTAACATACAATATATCTGTCTCTTTCTATCATATTATATGTCTCTTTCCCTATCCAACTGCAGCAATATCAACTGATGCGATTGATCTACAAGTCGAAATAGTGCATTATACAGTCAATAATATTCCTGAGGAAGTGTCCGATAAGTCAAATATATTTATTGATTTGGTTTCGGAAGACTTAGAGACATCAGGCCGCACAAGTAATATTTTTGACGATGGACAAATTCCATACTCATCTTATTAAATATTGAGCGTTTTTTCAAAATCTATAAACATATTTAAATGTGAACAATGTATTTCACATTTTAATTCTATTGAAATGTTGAACATGCGTAGAATCGACTGTTTTCCAGTTGGACTACCTGTAATTCCTGAGGAAGTGTGTAATTGTATTTGCAGGAGAGTGCAAAAACGCAGTCGACGAGGGAGGACTCAATATGTTCTCTTCATACCGAATGTTGATGACATGCAACCGATTGATTTTTTTGAGGCTGCTACTCTAATGATTGACTCTTCCCTATTACTGCTAATGGCTTTCAACTCAAGATGAGTGTAAATTGCATCCGATCCTACAGGTCAGAACTGCTCAGCTGGATTCAGAAAGTGAACTGACAGAGCTGAAAAATGCTGTGTTTGCCTTCAACGCGACGGTTTTGACACCGGATTGCATTTCTAATATTATCAGTGGACTACTCGCAAAAGTGGTACATTTTGTTCAAGGCGGAAGTAACTGGACGATATTGGGGTCAATTATTTTGACATGAGTACAACAAAATACTTCTCAGCGCCTGATTATCGTGATAAAGCATATGATGCTACACCAAGTCGACTAAATAGCCAAAAGGCTTTGATAAACATAAAAAATACAGGAGATCAATGCTTCAAGTATTCTGTTCTCGACTGTCTATATTCCCACGAATTTAATAAGAATCTCCAAATACATCAAAAGTCGAATATTAATCAATAGGGGACGGGAATTGTGTCTGCTATTAATGCTCGTGATTTTATTACATTTGAACGACATAATCCTGGCATTTATTTAAATTTGATTGAGTGGGATGAGTTAAACGAAATCCACACAGTAGGAGTGCTCAGAGCTGCAGGCAAATCATTATCGGAAATACCTAAAAAGGTGATCAATAAACTGGCGCCAAATTGAAGCTCATTATCTACCCATGGTAAATCTAAACCGATTGCTTGGATGTCTGTAGAGCAAGGCCAATTCCAAACCAGCTCAGACAAAAAAAAAATTTGCGAACGGTGTTTCCAACCGTTTAAATCTGAAAAACTGCTTGATGATCATCGCAACCTGTGTCATTCAGATTAGGTAATCACAATTCTATCGCCGAAAATCACACATTTGGAGTTAACTAATTTTGGATTATGTCCACGGCTGCAATATGGTGTGTATGCAGATATCGAGTGCACATTACACAAGAACACTAGATGTGGAACATAAATTTGCTGCTTTTTTAATTGTGTTTGTACCTCACCCCGAACTTAAAGCTGATCCACGAAATCTCGGCTACAGGCACTTTGTTGGGGATAGCTGCATAATTGATGCGATGCAATTACTTGAACATTGGGGCAAAGACGTCTAACAGTGGAACAAGTATCATTATTTTCATAAGGTTGTCTGAAATAGTGAGGGGTAACACAGCCACTCGGTGTTATATATGCGATGCAGAATCAGACAAAGCCAGAGTTTCAAAGTGGCGGTACATGATCATTTTATCGGTCAATACTGAGGTGCAGCTTGCTAGGATTGCAATATCAAAATGCAACTCGATCGAACTGTTTTACTCATATTCTTCCATTATTTAAAAAATTAGGATTTAGCTATAGGAAAGATGAAAGAATGGGAGCTGGGTGTGTTTCCGCTTTCAAAGGAAAAGTATATGGCTGTGACTAGCGCGTTTCCTGTTGACAAAATCAATATATTGGTCAAGAAAGATGGCAAGATAAAGGAGGTTATATTTGTATGAAGCTTCAATTTAAGATAGCATGCAGTTTATGTGTGACTCACTTAGATAATCTCGTCAGAAATCTCGCACCAACTGATCTCAAACAAAGTTGTCGAGCGATTCCAGCTTCTGCTACTGATTCTCTCATTACAGCATAAGGTGTGTTTCCATACACATATTTTTCTTCGCTTGAGAAAATGACTGAACCCACTCTACCACCGCGAGATGCCTTTTTTGATGATCTAAAGAAGCAGCCGTGTTCATTGGAGATTACGAAAGAGCTCAAGAGGCTTGACGAGAATTCTAATGTCAGAATTTCGGCGACTATTTGCTCGCGTATTTAGAACGAGTTGTTCACCAATTAGCAGATGTGTTTGAGGCATTTCGTAACCTCAGTCTAGCTGAAGACAAGGTGGGCCCAGCATATTTTATTTCAGCATGTGTTGGCAATATGCCTTTAAAATGACTAAGGCTAAAGTGGAGCTACTCACCGATGTTGACATGTATAAATTTATTGAGATTGGAATACAAATTGGAATGACATTTGTAAACAAACATCATAAAAAACAGAATATACCTACCGATTTAACAAGAGAACATGCGGAGTTGTTATATATGGACGCAAACAATTTATAAGGAAACGCTCACTCAGTCATTGCGACATCCACAATTTAAATGGATGACTCAACCTGAAATAAATCAATTTGACGTCACAATTGTTGATTTAAACGGCTATGTTGAATACGTGTGTGAAATTAACTTGAAATATCCGCCACAGTATAAGTGATATAATATATAATAAATATAAAATAATAATATATAAGTCAGTATCTGTCATTTGCACCTGAAAAAGAGGTTATACTATCTAACTGGCTAACTCCATTCATGAATTCGAAGTATAAAAACTTTTAATCAAAACGAAAAAATGGAGTCCAGTACAAGGATACAATGAAACTCCTGCTCCCACATAATAAAAAGGAGAAATACGTCTTTCACGGAAAGATGCTTTAGTTCTACCTACAGCAAGGAATGGTTCTAACAAAAATACACAGTTTTAAAATTTCATCATGAGCCATTTCCCCCGGATTATATACAATATAACAGTAAACGCAGACAGAAGGCAAATAACAAGTTTAGAAAAGACTACTATAAGCTGAAAAATAACTCTCTGTTCGGAAGGACACTAGAAAAGTTTCGATAAATAATTAATTTCTGATTGACCAACTCTGAGGATCATATAACAACGTTGGCAAGGCGAGCCTCATTTTTATCAACGACAATATTCAATCAACACCTATTTGGTGTGCACTTGTGCAAATAAGTTGCGATGATGGGTTAGCCAATTTGTATCGAAATAGCAATCTTGGAACTCTCGAAACTTATCATGTGTTCACTGCGATATGACAGCCTCACAGCATATTCAAAGGAATTTGGCGTTAAATTTTAGATATTGACGAGGGATTCTGACTCATTTGTTCTACGTTTATCCAACATTAATGTCGATGACGTGTTATTTCCTCCAATGTTACAAGATGGACTGCTGGACTTTGCAAATTTTCTGAAAGATTACCCCAGCTATTCAAGTCGATATACTGCAATATTGGGCTGTGCGAAAGATAAGTACGCAGGCAATCCTCGAAAGAAATGTATATTTCTTCTTCCAAAAGCCTATAGCCTCTCCTCACAAAACGGATCAAAACATAATGGAGAAAAGGGTGTTTAAATGTCTGTTGTCAAGAATATTCTAACTCACGATTCCTACATTAAGGCGTATAACGATTAGGTGGAGGTGAACACTGATCAAACAAGATTTGCGTCTCACAATCACAACATCAGGACTCTACAATAGAACAAACGCAAAAAGTTGATCTTTCATTGAAAACAAAATAGGCGTGGGTTGGTGTCACTTATAGCCTTCCATATAGCAACCATTAATTATCCGGCTTTTTCTTAAAAACTTTCTTTATAAACACCGTCAAACAATCGCGCCTCAATTACCATAATCATGTGGAACATAATCAATGACTTCTACAATTTGTGTATATTTATTCCATTTTAATCGTTAATGGCAGACTTTCATCCTGTCATTTAGTTGTCCTTTTGGGCTATACTTACCTGATGAGATCATAATAAGATCGAAACAGGATGAAACTTTGCTTGATGATACAAATCACAAATATGTTTGACATTAAAGAAATTAGTCTACTTGTTGATACATCAAATGAAGACTCGTTCGATACGTTGTAAGAAACTTTTAAAATATTATATAGAAAATTCCAGATGACAAACGAGTTACGCGTGAAGAGATGATATACTATTAAACTATTGAAGAGATTGCATTACTTTATCGAATGAAGTATTTTTGGAAGGAAAGTTCAAGTTTGCGTGCTATTGAAAACAGAATTGGAGTTGCAAGTTATCCTTTAACTAGCACTGATATGGCTGCCTTTTTCCATGGAGCTAATGCTACGCTGGAACCATTTGTAAGAAAATGGATTGGATAATTAATAAACATACTCTACGCTTCTCTCATTACATTGGCATTATATAATAATGGATGGACTCTTTAAAATGGGAAGTACAATGTCACTTGTTTTTTTTTCACAATGCGACAAGACGTTGTTTGTTACGAATATATTAAAAGTGCATCGTTACCTATTCACGACACCTATTACACACTTTCACTGGTATTGATGGAATTCTACAGCCAAATGTTTTTAAACAACTCAAGTTGGAGATTTCTGGAGTAGAAATAAGATTTCATTAAAGGTTGTCTGACAATTTCAACAAGATTAAAAATGGAAATAATCGATGTCTTTTCAAGTGGTTACTAATTTAGTTACAAAAATTGTTCATCAGCGTAAATGCTTCCTCATTAATATTACTCAGAATTTCTTTGTCAAATGACGCGTCAGCAGGACTCGTTTTCTTAGCACACATTAATTGATTCTCTTCGATTATAATCCACAAAATTTTACAAAAATAGGATTTCTGAGTCGACAGATTAATAATAAGTTTTTATGTTAATAAAGGTAAAGCTTATAAACAAAACGAAGAAACTACAAAAACACATTGAGTTAGATTTACAGAAGAAGAAGAATAAATTAGCAAGTCGTTGTTTACACATTTAATAAAAACAATGATGTCCAGTAATGAGCAAAAGTGAGGTCGATTTGTTTTCACCTCCTCGACCAGTGCACACTGTTTTGGAGAAAGCCTTCTACCTTGTGTGCACCCTCTACCATGTGCACCCTCTAAATGTTATAAGTTATAATGTGACGACAACTACTGGACCGATTGAGTTTTCTATTTCTGGTTCTGCTGATGAATATATGGATCTCAATGATACAGCCCTTTTTATTTGATGTAAACTACAACAGGCTAATAATGCAATTGTAGAGGCTGATAAAATATCATGTTAACAACTTTATGCATAGTCTATTCTCCAATGTATCACTAACTATTAGTGACAAGCAGGTAGATGACGGCCTTCAGATGTATCCCTATCGTGCATGTCTTAGGTATCTACTTCTGCAAAAAGGGTAAAATATTTAAATGAGGCTATGTAAAGGATGATGCCGCTCAGTTAAAAAATGATGTAAACACAGCATTCGCGAAATGACTTGGATACTTTAAAAATACCAGCTTACATGGAAGTTATATGTTTAATCAGAGTGATACACATCTTAGATTTGCCAGCAGCAATTGAGAGTTCTGTCTTCAGCGACTTAGGGCTGGGAATAACTCGGTTGGCAATATTAGAAATGAAGAAGTTCTATACGTTAGACATATTAAAATTGATTTCGCCGTGCTAAATATGAACGATTCAGCACTGATATATTAAATTAAAATCTGTCCTATTCAGAGGACTGAAACGTTGTCAGATACCATATCCGAAGGTGATCTCTCTCAGTGAAGTCCATTTTCTACTGGACCTGAAATTTTCAAAGGGTCTAACAAATGCTATAAACGTAACTGTAGTGGCTGTTTTTTACTCATCACCGAAACTTCATTACAGACTTCAAGACTTCAGACGACTACAGGTGATGGTTTGATTCCGTTTGTTTCAAGAGACTGTCTACTCCATATCCTTATCTACCTGAAATGTGAGCAAACTTTACTATATTGGACGTTATCTGCAGTACACAATACAGTATTGTAAACCACTTTGTAATTTTATTGTGAACACGGATACAAACAATTTGTGTGGTTAACTCTGATTAGCCATTTATATTGATCATAATAACATTGGTATAGTTTTGGATAATTATGGACTCATACCTCCTGCACACATTCAGCGTTGGTTAAACTTACACACGCGCTTTTGGTATTATTCAAACGATTGCATACAAAATATTTATCTTTCCAATATGGTTATTTCTGTCTCTATTATAAATATATTATAAAGTGAGAGGTAAATCTCTCCTTGACATTTTATCCGATTTTGATAATGTATTTCTTAACAGTAATGATCTCATTGCAAAACAGTTTATTATAAAGATATTAAAATCAATCGTGTTGGACATTTCATGCGCTACTGCTCTTCAAAAGACACAACTGAAGGAGTGAGGTGTATAATGTTGTTACAATGTACTTGTTATCCACCCTCATTGTTATTCTTCCCCTTAATAAAAGAAATGTGAAGTAATAAAAGTATTTTTTTCATTTGAAATACATATGGTTATAGTTTTTATGTACAATGTATCGTACAATGTCGTTTCCAACACCCCCACGCATTCCTGACAGCTTTGATGGCGATACACCAGAGGTTGATTTACTCTACGTTTACGCCAATAATCTTTATGGCAACGCCTTATCCCAGAAGCTACCCCTGTGCGATTTCAAGTGGATGACAGATGAGGAAATAGAGACTATCGACATAGTAACTTTCGATTATTCCGGTTATGTGGGTCATCTCTTTTAAGTGGATCTTAGTTATACAAAGGAATTGCAAGATAAAACTGTCAATCTACCGTTTGCGCCAGCGAAGTGAATAATAAATTAACCTTGTCTCACCGACTTCATGAAGGAGCAGCGGACACAGCTCTGTGGTAAATCAAAAACTTATCGGGGATGCCAAAGCTTATGCTAACACACTAAGAAAGACGAACTATATTGTTCATGGTCAGCTTCTCCAATTTTACCTACAGAAGGGAATGAAAGTAACAAAAATACATCGAGATCTCTCCTTTATCAGTCGGCATTCTTTGAACCGTACATTTCCTACAATTCAAGTCGGAGACAGGCCGCTACTAATTCTTTTGAAAAAGATTTTTAGAAGCTTAAAAACAACCGTTTATTTGGATGGAAAGACGATGGAAAATGTCCGCCGAAGGTTAGTATTTTTTATTTATTAATTTAAATAATTAAAATTAAAAAAATAAAAAATGTTTTGTTTCATCTCTCTGTCCCCTACCCACTCAGAATGAATTTCCGACTCTGTGCAACCACAAAGGCCGCAGAAACATATACTAGCGGGCCCGAGTTTCTTAACTCTTCCATATTCAATGCCGATCTCGTGAATATTCATCTCGTAAAGGAGCAGGTCACTCTCAATAAGCCAAATTTTATCAGTCAGGCTGTACTACATAGACCTCTCTAAGCTTGATAAGTATAGCCTATACTACGATTCCCTACAAGCATATATGCGGACCAAATTGGTGGAAGGATCGAGATAATGGGCGGGGACACTGACTCCATCTTCCTTCGAACGAGAGGAATCAACGTGGAGGTGGACCCGATCCCAAGGTTGCGTCGAGATGAGGTGTTGGATACTAGCAACTATCCAGCAAACCACTCGGAATTCTCCAACAAGTGCAAAGCCCGTCTGTGATGCATAAAGGACGAGGCTGCTGGAAAACCTTTTCGAGAATGGTTGCTTCTTCGCCCCAAAGCATACTCGATGCTCATGATCGATGGAAGGGAGAACAAGCGTGCCAAGGAAGTGAGACGGACAACCCTCACGACTGATATCTCTCACGACAACTATCGGGAGTCCTACGACAAGCAAGAGACATTTTCACACACTCAAAGACTCATTGGATCAGTAGATCATCAAGTCTACAATCTTACGTATATGAAGCGCACGCTGAGTTTCTCGAGGACGAGAGGGTGTAGTTGGAGAACAACAGAAGCCTATATTACGGCAACTATCAACTCGGTACGGTACCGAAACCTAAAAGAAAAAGAGTCACCAATGTGCTGTCTTAATGAAGCCTAAGAGGCTGAAACTTGACTGACAATTTGCTCATTTGTATCTCACCTAAACTCTTCAGTTTACTATGACGTTTTCCCGCCACACCAACTTAATTCTTAGATGTATACATATTTGTAGATTACCCGCCTCCCATTCTATTAATTATATGCCACATAAATCGTATTTTATGTTTTGATAATAAAATCGTGTGTTTGTATATTATGTTTATTTTTATTATTTATAATATAGGGCAGTGGAAGTAGTAGTATATAGTGTTAATAGTCTCTTTCTTAAAATTTAACAGTCTTCGGTAAAACCAGTATCTAAATATGATGAAATAATGTCAATAAAACGTTGAAATCTTTTTTTTCTTTTCTTTCCCATAACCACTATTTTACCAATATGAATCAAAATGTCTATCATAATTGAATATCATAATTTTATTACAAAACAGCGATTTTTGCAAAATAAAAAGGATTTTTATACCTATCCCAAATAGTTCTGATTATTAAAAGTAGGAAAATTGAGTTGATCAATCTCGTTTATTATTTTTATAAGTAAACATGTGTATAATTATTTCATGTAATATATGTAAAAACAATAAACATGTTAAATAGCATGGAGGATAATTATGAAAAGTATTTCTCAATATCATAAAGCACATATGAATCACCATTTTCACATGTAAGTAATTGTTTTTGAATATCATTCATGCTATGTTCAAGCACAAGGCGATGATATACGTAATGGAGATATTAAGCACCACATTCAGTAGTTAGCAGTCCTTGAATAAAATGTTTGTTGGAAATCCAAACACAACTACAATGTTTATTCATCCAGAGTTGAAGACGAGTTGGAGTCGGTTGTTCAAACGAATCAAACACTTCTCCACGATTATAGTCAAGAATGATAACTGCAATCCAGTTAGTCCGGGGCAGGTTGTCAGTGTCAGTGTTTACAATAAGTCCAAGTGGAGTATAGTTGAGATGAAGTAGGAGTTGATCCATGGGATAGATTCTAAAGAAATACTTTTGAGCAAATTGATGATTTCTATTAACAAGAAGACCGAGTTCTTGACTGGTAAAGATTTTAGCCCTTATGGTCGACAAGAACGTTGCGTTGACGCGTAATTTCTACTTTACCATCAAATATCGCCATAATTACTACATTTATAGTGCCAGCGAACGCAGCACTAAATTTAAGCTCCAATCAAAGATTACCTCTTAATAAGATTGAGCGTTCTTTGACATGGATACATCAGCTGTCAAATTAAATTTGTATAGGTTGTAACCACCTGAAGCATAATCCGCTAGCGTAATACCAAAATCTTCATTGCGGTTAAAGAGTTCAAGACTTTTTAGGAGAGTCATGTACTCACGAACACACAACCCGTTCGTATAGTTTCGGAGTTAGAGGTCTGAAGGGTACACTTGTTCCATCTTTATAAAGAGCCATATGGTTGAGACTATAATGTTTAAAGTTGAATGGATTGCTTGTTACATCACCATTGTAAGCCTTATTATCAACTATCCCACCAATAATCAACTTTGGCATATACTATGTCCTCGAAACAGACCCTCCTTATTATGTGTCATGCTCCCCTGTGGAATCGTATAGGTAAGCATTTCTGTATACTGTACAGGGTATATGGCATTATGAGTTAGAAGTTGTCTTTCATGTTCCAAAATGATACCTGGCGCGATTTTCACCCGTCGTACATGTATTACTGCATCTAGAATTTTAATTCGTCCACCAGCAACAAACATGTAAAATTCAGACTTGGCCCGAACTAGTTCAATATGAAAATCCAATTGATTGAGTAGGTATTTATTTTGTGTAGTCATATCGAGGCAGAGGGGTCTACATAACGAGATGGTTTTACTATTCATAGTGGCTGCCAGTCGAACTATATGACCTGTATTATTAGCAGCCGTATCCATTTCGCCAGCCTTATTCTTGATAAATCCTGCAGCAGCAAGTTCAGTTCCATTTTTCAAAATGGAGAAGAGAAGCATATTACTGAGGATAGCCCGATATGGATACTGTTGTACCCCTCCCTCCAGCTGTGTGTCACGTACCCATAATCAGTTTGACATCAGAGAAAACACTATGTATAATATTGTTCACAGGAGCACATGTTTGCGCGCAGCTGCTAAAAAATCACTTCCATCGGTTTTTACAACTTTGCAGGTCAACTCCAAATAGTATCATTAAGATCAATATATTCATCGGAAGAACCAGAAATGGTAAATTCCATTGGATTAGTCGCTGATCAAAAAGTCCCAAATCCGATTTGGTACAAGGGCAATCACTATATGTAAGCAACATAATTAGAGTCCTATATTCTTCGGAGTATGTTTACTTTTATTCTTCTTTTTGCGTGGGTGGGTACTTTTAACTTTTCGTTTCTTAGACCGATTAAAGATTTCTCGGTTTTATTTATAGACCTTTTGCGACTACCTGATCCCTTTTGATTAGAGGGAGACAGAATATCATGACAAATATATTCACGACTTATATCACCTATTTCACGTTTAGTACATCTTCTCAGATTCTTACAAATATCTCTATGATCTCCAGTCATGACATCACCAATAAGACCTGTTCCAACTTTTACGGCATATTTCGCAACACGTTGACCCGCCTTTACAATATCAGGCATTAATTTTTTTTGAATAGGAGTGGCAAATCTTTTAATGGTGCTGAACAAACCGCCTCCAACTTCTCGTCGACTACCAGCATATACAGGCATAGATAAGAGTAACCCACCCGTCATTGGTACCGAGTATCCGACCATGGTTAATGATGATACCTCCAAACGGATTCAATCTATTTTTTATAGACGTTTTCGAAAATGTAGAACAACAACAATTTTACCCTCGATAAAGGGTATCACTTCACCGACATCATTACATATTTTAATCCCAATTGCATCGATAGATCGCTTCATACAGGAGACATAGATTGGATTGTTGTAGATGATGCTAATTGTTTCACCAAATGTGGTATTTGGGAAGCTTACAATTCTCAGAAGTGGTACAAGTGAATTACCAACATACATTTCTGCACACACATCACAGTATACATATAGGCTGGTAATACCTCCACGTCGTCGTCGTCGTCAGGTCTCGTCTCCGGT
>JAUZND010067816.1:0-17390 GCA_034780555.1 Coelogynopora nodosa | reverse complement strand
ATGCAAAATATGCATAATCTTTATTACATTCAACTCGATAAACTAAAATCCCTCGGCCTGCGGCCTCGTGATTTTAAACTGTTTATCTCGTAGAATGCAATAAAGACGCATATTTTGCACTTGTTGTGTAAATAACTATTAATTTAACTAATTTTTAATTAAATCCTGCTCGCGAAGCCACTGTGAATAAGTCAACTTGCTACAAGAAATTACAATAAGAAAAAAACAGTAATCAATAATGGTTGAAGCTGATTGAGTTAATCATATATATTATATAAACTAAGTAAGTATATGAAACCATTAATTTGTCACAAAACGTTTCATGACATTAATTCGCAACTCATAATTTTTTCATGAAACCTTCGATAACTTATCGAATTACCTTCTTCTTTTTCCCCTTGTTCAGTACGCCTACCTAGAAGAAGGCCGGTCTTCTGAGGTACAGCCCGTAGATAACAGTCGATTTCAAATGCGTCAGAAGGCTCGTCTGATTGATAAACTGGCCAGAAAGTTGTTTCCTCTCGCCTTCGTTATTTTCAATGTGATGTACTGGATTGGTTACAACCTCTGGTGACCGCTAATTCATTTACTCAACTATATATAGACTCATTGTGCTTAATTCATGAAGTCTCTTGGATCAACAAAAGGGAACTATGGAGATGACAACCAAGTTCACTTCTGGAAACTAGAATATTTTTACAAGGCGGACTTTCCGTCTGTTTCTCAGAGTTAGGAATTTGTTGATTTTCTCACTGCTAGTTTCGAAACCTACCGTATGTACTTCAAGTGCAAACAAGCCTTTTTCTGCTAAATTACCGAAGATTTTTTCTTAGTTTATATATTGTTGTTATACCAATCGACTCAACCAACCCAACGTCGGTGAAAATATTTTTCTAACTTCAATAATCTTGGTCTTGAAACCGCTGATGCAACTTTTAGTAACTGGTGACATATTGTATATACCGTAATTTTCGACCTAGTTGAAGCTGCAAAGCTTAATTATCTTTCCTTCCGTTTATATGAACACTAACTTTGCATAATGTCCACTGTATAAGTACAGTAGAAAACACCCCTCTGAAAATCGATAAAACATTCACTTAAATAAATTGAAAGTTACCTTATTACCAACATACTGTAAAACTAAACTACAATTGTTTATTAACTAATTAAATGTTAATGCCTGTAACTTGAAAGTATAAAAATTTAAAATGGATACCGTCCAAAACACATTCTTTTATAGACATATATGCGCATGAGTAGAAAATACGGCATTTTGTACATAAATAATTTAGAACCTATATTGTACAATATTTTAACATTAATATTTTGAAAATGGCTGCATTGTTGTAAATAAAAATTGTTATTTACCAAAAGTTCCATATATTCTAGTGAATCGGGATAAATATTAGACACCAAATAAGACATTGACAAATATATTTGAAATAAATGCTTTACTATGTCCACTGAGTTTGACGTGAAGTTGCGCATAAAGATTTTTAAAAATTAACCTATTTTATTTACAGTACAGAGCACAATGAACGAAACTGAAATTATTAAAAAAATTATGCGACGAAATGCATATTTTAACGCAAATAGGCTTTTTTCGTATTTGGTGAAAACTCAAATTAATTCTTCGTCGCGCTGTCGGCATAGACATTAATTACGCGGGCATTCTTACCACACTAATAAATAAACAGGTGTAAGAACAATCACATAAAAAACAACACATCTATAATATATTTAACAAAAATCAATGCAATTACAATTAATATCGTCATAGATACTAGGGTATAACAATCATGAATATTAACAAGCATTGATATTATGTATTATATTGTATATACAAAATGACTGTGTAATGAAGGGAAATAAAAAGTATGCCATGTGACCACAACAATTCGCAGGTTGCATTTACAGATAGCGGAGATAACATAATTAAAACGTGTATTCGTAAGATACTACTTACAAGTATAGAGGGGCATTTTATACCATTTTATAAGTATATTAACAACAATCATGGATCGTAATTAAAAACGGATAACTAACTTTTTGAAATCTGTTTTTTAAGTTATAATTTAATTGACTTTTTAATACAATACATTATTAATATCCTCTGGAAAATTCCTAAATGTACATATTTAATAGATATATGATATACAATTCCGCCTCTAGAGTAAAAGGTTAGCTATCCAGTCCAGTGATCAGACTACAGCCTCCTAGTACAGTCTCCAACTAAGATCCCTACGTAGTAGTTGTCGTAGTAACAACACCAGCGTCCAGCTTGTCCTCCTGTATCACCCGATCACTGACGATGGCGGCGGGACTGATGGAGGCTTTGGGGGCCGGTAGGGTGAGCGCGGCACGGGCTGTTCTCTGCGGTGTAAGGAAGGAGTGCCGCTGACTGGCCCGCTCCACCAGACCCTGGCCACCCGAGGGGGCCCGCTTGGGCGTCAGGCGGCTCCAGGGGTCCTCCAGGCACCGCGGGGTGTTCCCGTTACCACCACCGCCGCCGCGGCCACCACCCTGTTGTAATGAGGATGAGGGAGAAAGGCGGGCTTTTGAAAGCTTATTTTGTGACCCTAATTATCACCAAACCTCAGAACCACAACAAATATAACAACTTAAACAACAACCATTTGCCTTGATTTTTTCTAAAATATTCAAAATTCGTAACAAAAACCTCACAAAAAATATAGTAACAATGTCTAATGATGTAATTTACTTTTGTTTGACTCCGCTAAATATGTGTTTAATTTCCAAATCTAGTTAGTAACCACTGACACGGTCTCGTAATAAATAACAAATAATTTAAGCTAATAAACAAACTTAGTAAGATCCAGTGATCAATATTTTTTAATAAGATGGAAATTTCCTAAAAATTAATTATTTACTCTAAAAATTGTAGCATTAGTTTTTAGCATCAATCGCGAAACTTTTGTACGTACAGGGCATTTGCGAAACGGATAGGAATGTAGAACTGTCTATCCAAAGAGCTTGAGTTCTTTCCCGCCTATATGTTATCTAATATTGGAGTTTATGATAATTGCGGTTTTCTAAACTTGGTCAACCCATTGTTAAAAAGTTTAGAATTAGTGTTATAAACGTACTTTTGCTATTATGAGTGTGTAAATGATATTTACTGTCATAAGGATCAATTAAATAAATAACAGTTATAAACAATTTAAAATTCCATATCAGCAGTACATAGATTTCTACATTATTAAAATTTAAAAAGGTATAAAATTGAATACATATTCTTAGAACAAACGTTGGATGTTCAATAAATATAATTTTATAGGAGGTATCTTCGATGTTAGACAGGCTGAGTGTGGTGAAATATTGCATAACATATAAATAACAAATATAAATAGGCGGTTTCGATATAGTTCAAGGGAAAAAAAATATCGGGAAAAAAGAAAAAAACGTATTCATAACATCAACGTAAATAATAGAAAGCATAGAAATATTAAACAAAATGTGGCATAGATGCAATGAACCGAATCATCATTTTTAACCCGACACACACCATAACTACACAGCTTTTTGTTAAAGTTTACCACAGATTTAGAGAAAAACTATTTCCTGTTACATATATAATAAATAAACAATTAATTTTTTTAATTTTGTAAAAGTTATAATTATTCGGTATAAAATTTATGTTTACAACTAGAAGTATAAAATATGTTCTTTATTTTGGGGATAACTCAATTTTATAACATTTAAAATAAATTGATGTCAGTATAGTTTTTATAAGAAACACATTTGATATCAAATATTCTACGGATGGAAAATTGACGAGTGCTGAAAACTGCCTTTAACAATAATTTACGAATTGTTAATAATATTGACATTATCACTCTATAAGATTTATAATATTTTATTTTAATACGACAAAAAATAAGTGTCATGCTTGGAAAGTATAAGTAAATGTACTTGAAAAACAAACAAACAAGCGAGAAAAGCCATTCCTCGTTACCACCAGGTAACCATGCGCAATAACATACTACAATACAGTTGTCTTAAATACATGAAAGCCTAAGTTACTTTGAGATTCTCCACTAGAGCACTGCATGCGGCTGTATAAACATGCTGACACACAAAAGATCAATACTGAGACATCTCTCTACAACACCGTATAGCTTCAAATTGACAGAAAACAGCGCTCTAGGCAAATGTAAAAGTTGTATGAACACCAAGAAGACACAGTGGAACACCTACCCCATAATTGTCGTATCGTGCCGTTTTTCCCCCGGGACCAACCGGTGAATAGGACTTGAAAACGAAAAGGGAAAAAGGAGTAAGAATGGTGTATATTGTTGAGTGTTTGTGTATAAATACTGAATTGAAGAAGCCCCATATTGTGACGTAGCAGCAGATGGGTTGCAGAATTTATTTTATTCAACTAAAAGTATGACACTTTGATCAATTTATCGATTTTTGTGTATTACCAAAAAAGTAATAATTCTTGTTTCAACCTTTCAATAAAATAAAGCAGAGACAAAAGAACGTGAAGATATAAAAACTAAATTGGCGCTCGCTCCCTATGCTTAGCGTTTCTCTTCGTATTTACATTCTGAAGTAACAAGGCAGGCGTCACCGTTCGTTAATTTATATTCTGAAAACAATAACTACCAAATAAATTTTATTTACTGTAAGTCATCATTATTGAGTCATTATTGTATGTCATCATTATTGAGTCATTATTGTAAGTCATTATTGTAAGTCATCATTATTGAGTCATCATTATTGAGTCATTATTGTAAGTCATCATTATTGAGTCATTATTGTAAGTCATCATTATTGAGTCATTATTGTAAGTCATTATTATTGAGTCATTATTGTAAGTCATCATTATTGAGTCATTATTGTAAGTCATTATTGTAAGTCATCATTCTTGAGTCATTATTATTGAGTCATTATTGTAAGTCATCATTATTTTTGAGTCATTATTATTGAGATATACAAATATCAGATATTGCCTATTAATAATTATGATCTTCATATACGATGCTTAGAGCAATAACTTTATTAATTTATATAATATTATACGAACATCACTCACCTCTAATCAGTGGCAATTGTTGCAATTGTATATCTCGTTCTTCTGTGATATTAGTAGTAGATGCGGTAGAATAATAATTCAACCAATGTTAAAATTTCAAAATTCAACCAAAAAGTACCCACTATAAAACGTCGCATAATATGCTTAATATGATAAATAAAAATGTGATAGGCTGAAATTTCATTGAAATATCTATTTCGTTAAATTAGTTTTTTCTGTTATGCAAGTGTTACTCTTAACGTGTCCTAACGAAAAAGATAGTAAACAGCTGATATTTCCAGTCAAATATATTTGCTCATTTACTATTAAATAGGTGCAGGCAGGCTATAGTTTATGTTTTTCTTTAAAAAATTGAAATATATTACCTTTAAAATTAACACTATAATAATAACTATTTCAATAGAACTGCCACTTACGAAGCTCTGGCGGTTAGAGTAACCGGCATTTTTGGGACTTGAAAAGCTATTAGACTGTCGCGACGGAGTCGAATTGAAAGAATTCGAGCCTTCCATCCATGTTGTTGAACTACTGCAAGAAAGAACAGTTGCAACCAGATTACGAGACGTGAAATACATCTCATTAAATAGAATCACAGTGTGTTCCAAGATAGCAATGTTCAGAATTAATTATAGTGAATCAATTAGATAAAATTACATAGTCGAGTACTAATAGATTACATAATACGTTCATTTGGTCAAATACGGTTTCATATTTCTTCTTCAAGAGAAATAATCTTCACTGTAGAAGTTCGGCGGTCGATGATGAGAATTCCAACGACAACTTTTTTCCCCTATTTTCCGGTATTGTGCCGCCAGCTCTATCTATAGGTCATGCCACTCTTCTCCATCAAGTCGTTTATCCAGACTATTCCGGGGCTCCTCGATATCTTGTGCCGGACATCATTCCTTGTAGTAAGGAAACCAATATGCTATTTGGCAAAGATTGTAATAACTTTGCGAGTTGTAAATAATGTACATGAAGCTTTGTATGAAGAGAAGACACTCGTGATATTTGAAGTTATGTAATATATAAAAAATAATAAGCTTCACCACTTCTTTTGATATCATCCTCTTCATTGCATTAGAATAACTCATTTATTTATTAATTCTAAGTGTCACAATATTAGGCTGTTATTGTTTACAATTGGTTGAAGACAGATACAGCAGAATTTTTTATGTATCTATTTTTTCGTTAGTTTTTAAAAAGTAGACATCAAATTACTTACCCAAACAATTAATGTATATAATTAGTGGTTAGATAGTTTACAATTAATAAAGCATTTGTAAAATTAGTAAAAACAAACCACTTGCCACAACTTTTATGATAGTGTGTATGTGAATTACCAGAAGAAAACAAAAGCTATAAAACGTTTTCAAATAATTTAGTGTAACTAACATCATGTGAATGTGCAAACCTCTACTATTACAGCCCTTTAATGCCAACTTCTTAATATGTCCTTCTGTAATCATGGTAGTTCGAATATTATGTTGAAGTATCTTCACTTTGTGTTCGGCTTGATGTTGTCTAAATAAAAGACTATTGGAATAGGATCTGGCAACAGGGGAACCGAAACATTCCGAGCTAATGAAACATCTGAAATTGGGACACAATCGGAGAGCTGACGATGTTTTATAAGTTGATAATTTTTATAGGTAAGTTTCCGATATTCAACGCAATAAAAATATGTTTTGTCATTTTTGTCATTTTATACTAAAACCGCTTTCATAGAAAATGATAGTTCATATTTTATTTTACGTACAATAAAAGCATAATATTTCTTTATTAAATAATACAGTAAAATAAACAAGTATAATAATAGCTAACTACACATAATATTATGTTTTTACACTAACGAACATAACATAATACAAAAAATTTAATATTTACGCATCAAACAGAGCGCTCGGGACTGTATAGCCTCAAATATAGGGACCGTTGGCAGTTCTGGATGTTCATCTGTTAACATTCTTTAGCCTAGAGCAATGCACCATCTTGTTGCACTAACCCATCTGCAATTTCATGTGGATTTAGTTTTCCCTGTGAATGTATCGGTAAAGGCACAGAACATAATTTGCAGTCAAACTTTTCTCAGATAAAATTGTAATATATGTATACATATATATAATATACGCACCTGACATTGAAGGCAGTCATTTTATATACTTTATGTTACAATGTTCCATTTTTGATAATATCAACATCAAAGGATGCGCAATAAAATGCGGGGTAGCCTTATCGATTTTAATTTTCTATCTGCTATGCTTTTGAAAATGAACGTAAATGGATCTTGTCACAAATTAATTAGTATGAAAATAAATAAATCAATAAAAAAATAATGCAACAAAACAGTTGTTTTCACATTTCATACATCTTTTGCAAAAATAATAAGCGCTATAATTAAATTTTGTTTTAACATCAATCATCCAAAAGTACGAGTACACATAATGTGTGTTTCAATTTGTTGTTCAAGGCCAATTCACAATTATTTCAAAATATTAATAAAACACCATCCTGTAACGATACATAGTCTTTGATAGTGTTTCATTAGTTGACCACCGAAAAAGTTGGTGAGTATTTGGTGAAAACATGTCTATAAGCTGGAGCTGCACATGTTTCATGAATGATTACTATTGCAAACAAAATGACTTCATAATGGTTTTCAATATTTCTATTTTAATTATATAATGTGCATATATGAGTGCATCATTTGGAAATAACTAACCCTCTTTCCTAATGTATGACGGGAATGAAATATAAAATTAACGAGCGGACGTTGAGAAGCGGTTATTGACTCTTTCGATGGAGACTTAATATTATATTATAAATGGATTGTTTCTAAAATAGTAACTTTTTCATGCTTCACAACGTCCCTCTCACTTGTCTCGGACCAAAGAAATACAAAAAAGTATCAAAGTGTCAATTTTAAAAAATGTTTTACAATAAAATAATAGTTACTTCATTTAGACACGGTCAACAGAAACAAATTCCGGTGTACCTTTTGTTCCGAGTGAAACACAACAAAGCGTTTTATAAATATTTATTTCCACTCCTAAAAGTACCATAATGTTAACCACTTTTCACTTTCCAGTCAACTGTCAACCCGTCCGGAGAGGAAGAGAACCCAACCCAGCCGCAACTCACTTAAACTCAGACATGAACCGCGGCGACATGCTGCTGTCAACGGTCCTCCGCCTCTGAAACCCCTCAGCACCACCAGCACCGCCCCCACCGTAGAAGTCCCCCTGTGCTGCCGGCGGCGGCTGCTGATAGCGGTACTGACCCTGCTGAGGGGTCCGCGGTCTCCAGCTACCTCCTCGGTTGCCAGGGTAACCACCGGGCCCCCCTCCTCCTCCTCTCATCGGCCCCATTGGGGAGGAGGTGGTGAAGGGGCTGTCGAACCGGGGGGCTCTGTGGTGGCCGGGATCGGTGAAGGGGCCTCGGGGACGCTGATTGTGACCTGGGGAGGGTGTGCGATAGCCGAAACAGTTGTCGGGTGACTCGAATTGGGGATGGGGCGGTTGGTTCCAGGGATTGTTCATGTTGATGCTGAAAGTACGGGCAGGGTTGAGTCATTATAACCAAAGCTCAAATATCCCATTTATAAAATATGTTGATATTTCATAGAATACACACATACTTCTACCTGTAAATGTCAGGTCTCCACGGTAACAACTAAGATTTCAAATACAATTTAGGTTTGTCGATATTAAACAGTTTAGGTAAATGAGTATTTGCTGTGAAACAAATTCATACTGCATAAGCACCTGATTATCATCCTAACTGGTGATTCAAAACACAGTTTTAAAGTCTAAAAAGTATTTTTTTATTCATAGCACTCGAATGTAAAATTGAAAAAAAGACTTGTATTCAAAATAGCCTGAATTTAAAACGCTGGTTAGATGAGGTCATTCATTCGGTTATTTTCTATTGTATTATTTTCGCATTAAAACAAAATTGTGATTTTAGAAAAATTAGTTAATATTTTAAAACAAAAACATAATGTATATGCTTTATATAAATATGATATTATGGATGTATTATAGTTATTAATAAACTAATAAAATTATAAGTATATTGCTGAAAACATAAAGAACTTATTTTCCGAACTCCAAACGTAATCTTTTTGAACATATAAATTTAAGCAAAAATACGGATTATTTATTTTTAGTATTAAATGGTTACAGATTTCATTTGTGAGTCTGTTTATCTAGCTTATATATTCTCTTTAAATGTAGAACATTATGGTGTAGCTTTTCAAGTCGATTATAAATGTATAAATTGCTTTCTAATCAGTTGCTTAGTCTATTCGTGACTATTAACGACATTAAAAGAGTCATCAGTAATCGCAAAAACAATAATTAAGCAGAAAGAAGGCAATGAAGAATGTGATCAATGAAGGTTTTCGCTCAAAAGTTGAAATACTTTTTAATTTTATTTTCAGACATTTTCAAAATGTCTAGGAAAAAACCACTGTAGGCTTATTTTGAGTCATGTAGAATATCAAGTCGCACAGTTTATTGGCCAAAAATATAAGTTGAAAGTGTATTAATAATGAAGGTAGATAAGGATACGGGTCAATTTGGACCCCTCACCCCCCAACTCTCCCAAAAGTATTTGGTGTTTAGAAGGTCAATCAGTGAGATTGATTGTGTAATATAAATTAAAAATAAGTTTAATATTAACTGATAAAATAAATACTCCAGTATAATTCGTTATATGACGCATAAAAATCAGCACCGTTTATAACCAATTTAATTTCAATCTTTCATATTGTTTTATTGAAGCGGCCCAAAAATACTTAACCATAAAGTTTGATACTTTCCACGTTCGAACAATATTAATGAATAAGAGATACTAATAAAAAAGACAGACTTTATAAAGAGCCATCTTAAAATTGAACTAGATGAATTGAACTAGCGTAAAACAAGACAATTATAAACATAAGAAAAAAACTAAAAATCTACCTGAAGTGAAAACACACAAATTATTGTAAAAGATATCTTATTATATTAACCTCAAAGCAACTGCAAGCATTGAAAGCAACAAATTATATCAACAATCTATAATCAACGGTCGGGAAATATTGTTTCAAAATTACATAGTATGCGGAAGATATCAATTCAAATAGCTACATCAGAACAAATAATTATAATCAATAATACTCCTTGTTACATAGAAAATGAGCAAAGACTCAGAACTAACAAATCTACAAGCAACATCTACTAATAACCAGCCTGAGGAACATTACATATTATATCATACATAGCAAAGTCGTTGAAAGATTGCAAGTAAGTCCCCAGTACAATTACAGATCAAATATATATATATATATATATATGTATAAGGCACTTACCTACAGTACAACTTTACTACTTTTAGGTTAATAGGAAGATTAGATGCGATTATAAGAGTGAAATAAATACATCATATTTTTTCTCTATAGAACATTAATCGATAACGAACAAATGGAATCATCAAAATGGCCGGCGTGTGGGTTTGGGTCACGAGGAAGACAAATCACTATGATTGAATACCTATAAAAATAACAGGCGAACTCAAAAAACAGAGCGAGAAGTTTGTGAGAATGAGTGCGAATCATTCAGTTACTAAATAATAGCATCATCGGTACAGGAGGTACAGTAAATGTATGCCTTCTATATATGTACAGGGAGACGAGAGGGGAGGGAGGACGAGAGGGTTGGTGGGTGACTGGCACTCGTGAACCAAAATACTTAAACAGATAACTGTGTTGTGGCGTGGGGTGGAGTGTGAGATAACTTCTGCACGTAGTGGAGGGCTTGGAACCAACTAAGACACTTTCAGTCACAATTGGAATCCACCTGGTCGGGTATTGAGTTCACTCGTTCGTAGTGCACATGCGAGGCCTGCTGGGCTGGGCATCCGCCTGAAGAAAAGACCGAAAATATTTATAATTAATTGAACTGAACTGAACACGAAGATGTGGTGGGGACACAGACTACATCAGTCAAAACGAGCATGGATTCTTAGAGTGTCGACTACACCTTCATGAAATCCTTAGTTTTTTTTATAATTTCAGATTTCATGAAAAACAATAAAAAATAAGTTTTTAAATTTCGAGTTATTATAGCATTTTGCAATCTCGTTACCTCGATAGTAGTAGTAGTGTTGAAAAAGACGTGCTTACCAAATATGACATTGATTTGAATAAATCGATCATCAGATTACAATATATTTCGCTCTTACCAGTATATGCATGCCATTCTAATAACCATTTCTACTTATTACGTAACTAAATAAGTGTTATTTAGCATGCGAACTGTATTCATTATAACGTAGTGAGGTGTCTGCTTAACAAATTATGCAATCATTTTACACTATATATTTATTGAAATGAATTACGAATATTCATTTTTCAACAAAGAAATGGCCCAGGGAATAGACCACGTCATCGGCAAGTCAACAATGAAGATCGACAAAGAATAGTGAACTGTTTTGAAAACGGAGAGGATCATCTATACTGTTAGCGGACAACCTGAATCTCAATAGAGATACGGCGAGAAGCATCATACGGGTCTGGATAGTAGAAGGGAGAGTTGAGAGAAGGAACCAGGGAGGACAGCGGCATGTGACAGTTGATGACGAAATGCTTGAAATAGTTTTGCTCATCGCTAGAGAGGAGCCAGCCGTTCACTACTTTGGCAAAAATAAACGATCAACTAAGAAGAATGTTGCCAGATAAGCCTCACGTACATGCCACGACAATTCATGGGCATCTTCACAATCAACTCATCTCTGTAAAGATTTCTGGGAAAGACGCGGACGTCCCTTTTAGACGCAATATTCAAGCAAGCAAAGAACTGCGATTTCAATACACCATATGGTTTACTCACTTACCAGTGAATGTCAGCATAGTGTACATTGATGAATGTGGCTTAAATGTGTACACAAGGAGGAATCAAGGGAGAGCTCCTATAGGCGAAAGAGTTCGGCAGGTTATTGGAGCTAAGGACCGGAATATCAACCTCATACTGACAATCAATGCTGAGGTTGGATTAGTATACTTCGATCTTCAGCAGCAAGCATTGGATCATAATAGGTACCAAATATTTATTGACCAATAGTTGGTCCGGTAGTTATCGTACATGATGGAGCAAGACCGCACCTCAACACTACTATACCACCTGAGCATCAAGATCGTTTTTTATTCGTACCCTATCCCCCTACAGTCTTTTTTGAACCCGGTGGAACAAGCCAACAGCTGTTTTAAAGCAGCTATCAGTAGACAATTGACCACGAGAGCGGTACGGGATGAAATTATCGATGTGTTTCAACGAGTTCTTTAACACAAGAACAGTGGTTTTCAAGAATTCTGATGAGACTGAGAAATGAAGCTGTCAATGAAATTACTCAACCTAAATGCACAAACTGTTGTCTGCGAGTCAATCGTTTCATTCCAGAGTTTCATGCACAGAAATTCTAGCTTAAATTTCGCTTAAAAGTCTGTTTGATGCATGCACATACAAAGAAGAAAAAAAGCTATTTTATAATTGAAATATGCAGGTATTGATTATAACGTTAGAATAAGTATTGCTACAAAATATTACTTTCAAACTTATAACATATAGATCTAATTTATTTAATTTTCTTTTGTTTTAGAATTAGACTAAATAACACATGTAATGAACGTTAAATATTTATTAGGTGCTTTTGAAGTAGTCCCGAAATACAAAATGTTGAATTGAAGATCCCACTTATTTCAATATCTTCATTTATTTTACTGTTACACTAAATAACAAATATATGAAGTGTTATTTATTAAGTACTTTTCAAGTAGTTCCACATTTACAAAAATGTTGAATTCAATTGATCTATTATTTCTAAAATTATAATTCATAAGTATACTTTCAGTTATAACATAAAAGCTTAAATTATTTGTATTGCGTTCATTATAGGCCTACTTAAATTATATACTATTATTTTTTCAAAAAGCACTAACGTCATAAATAAATCGAAGCATTTTCATTATACATATAAGTGTCCGACATAAATTGACTTCAATCTAATAATACTCAGCCAGATTAGCTATAGAAAACACTCAATGATAGCATGTATTTAATTATTCACACACCCGTAAATAGTTTATTAATCCATTTAGCAAACTATGAATTCTAGAACATAAAATGATGAAAATCGCAGGATACATTTTTAATTAAAAGTGTATAATAATGCAGAAACATTTACATTATTATTTAAAACAATTATTCACCTAAACTTGAGAGCATATTACAAGTGTTACCTAAAACATGATGAGATTGGACTCAACAATTATATAATAAAAATGCGGAACATACCTCCTAACTCTCTCTACAGCGTCACAATGAGTCACGACCACTGTTTTATATTTAGCAGCATCCTCGGGGTTCGCAAAGGCCTGCAAAATAAATGGAGTGTTAATGTGTTGATGTTATTATAATAAATATTAACGCTTTGAGCGTAACAAGCAAATATAACATTAATAAACTATGTAAAGTAAATTAAATTCGATTTTTAGAAAAATCAGAATTAGAAATATTGGAAAAACCAACTAGTAAATTCAACTAAGTTTTTAATTTAACAATTATAAAATAGTATATTGTAATTCATGTTGTTGTGATCATGAGATACAGTTTCATTAATTATTTATCTTTTGACAAATACAGTATACTATACCAGGGGTGACAGAAAATAATTATTATTCGAGGGGCCCACTTAAAAATAATAAATTAAAATAATAAAGTAGACATATTAATCAATCCAAATAAATGAATTAGGAAAAATGCATAGCTATGTATTACAAAACGTTAAAACGGTAGTGCAATCAAATACAAATCGAATGAAATATACGTTATTGTCCAATACGTTAGTGTATAATTAATATTAAGAGACTTCGGTAACTCAAAAGCAATTCCTTCTCCATTCATTGATCGGGTTCATTTGTTTTTTGCTTGCACTCATGAAGAATTAGGAGGTTGTTCAATACTCTCTTGTGTCATTCTGTTGAGGTAAATAAAACTAAACATCGAGTGAAGAAAAGAACTGTTCTGCAGTGGATGTCGCAACTGGAATTGTGAGAAAATGTGAAGAATCCTCACCATTTCAGAAAACATTTTAGCTCTGACTTCTGATTGACATTTTTAATTAAAAAGTTTGAAATGAATTGTATACAGCTGTGCCGTGTCTCATGAGTTGTAGTATTTCTTTTACGACACCATGTGAGAGATACTTTCCTTCACTCAACCAACTAATAACTCCTTCATAATCGCTGAAGACCATCTTTGTCAACTGGAACAAATTATCTTTGTTGTCAGCTTCTCCACGTAAATAGCCTAGCTATTCCTTGTCGACCTACATATTGTATCACCTTCAGAAGCCTCATCAAATGCTTTTGATGTGCAACTTCACCACTCACCAGCGATTGTGAAGCTAGCTAATTTGTGCAACCACACATTCTGCAACATGTTTTAGACACTATCTTGGCAGTCGATTCTTGATAACAATTACTTTTATCGTGACTATAAAACTTAACTTTGGCATTTTTCCAGTTTTTAAATTCCTGTTCTATGCATGTTGTATCAGCCTTCATACTAAATGTAAGTTCTTCTTTTTAGCTGTGATGTAGATGTGACAGAAATCGATAAAACCCTAGTATTCTGTTGTATATATAGATTCAGCCTCTGGAATTTGTGAAGCCAATTTAATTGGAAAGTTCTAGCCTTTTCTGTTTTTCCTGAGGTGAATGTAGCAGTTGGGACTTGGGGAGCACTCTTCGAGTCAACAGCAGACAGAACTTGGGAGGTGCTCATCAAGTCATCAAACCTCACTTGTTGTCAAATAGATCATATCCATCAGATAATTTTTCTTTTAACTAAATATTACTATCTGTCACTATAATAAAGAGCATATAGTGGTTAGATCAGAATAGACAATATGTCACAGAAAAATGTATAATATAAAAGATGAAACCCTTCTCTGACTTGCTCTCTGGTTTTATTCCGTGTTGTAGGTATTTATATTACAAATTCACAGTTCTAATATAATTCAGTTTGGTAGAAGCAAAATATGTACATCTATGAGATTTAAACATAATTGGAAATAAACTATGTCAAAGTGGTACAGTGCTGTAATTATAAAAACAAAATAGCATATTTAACATGTAATATATTTTGGAGTTATACATTGTTTACATTCTTATTTTACTTATTTATATTTAACATGCTTGGAAATATGTAACCTAGTATAAAATCAGAAGCTATTTATATCAGAGCAAACCAATGTTTCCATTCTTTTTTATTTGTAGATGTTTTTGGGTTTCATGGTTTTGCTTTTAACCTTGCTGCAAAAGAGTAGCACTTGATTAATTTTAATAATGTTTGAACACAGTTATTTCCAAATCACACATTTTCACGTTTTTTGGAGCTATTTTGGGTTACTGAAACTACCAAAGGTTCTTACTCTTTGTTAAAGAGGTAAGCTGTTAATATTAAATCAATAAATTCATCAGAAAAGCATATAACATGTAAAGCATTAGAATTGATTATGCCAAAATATTAATACATTTTGAAAAGAAGTTCCTATATAAAAACTCAGATTTTGATAGTGAATAAAACTTAAAAGTGCATTACATGTTATGCTTACAATTATTGTTATAACATTTCTCCATAAATAAATTAAAAATAATTTCACTAGTGGGAATTGAACACACTACCTTGAGACCCATAATAGTCTTACATTCTACCTCTGCACCACCAAGGCTTGTTGTAGTAGTCAGTATACTTAATGTAGTCATCTAGACCTTTGAGCAAATGGATTTCCAAACTCTACTTGCCAACAAAAAAGTGACTCACCAACCTCCCCCTAACTTACCTGAACACATTTTTTAAACAAAAATTAAAATTTTGATTATCTATCAAAGAACTGTATTCTCTATATAATAAAGTCAAAGATATTTGTCACTTTGTCATTGGTGTTGTGTACACAAATGGAACATTAACTACTACTTTCACAGTAAGCCATGAGTAATCTGGCTTAGTAATCTGCAGTGAGCAGATATAACCATATTTTTAATTACAGGAAACCACTCCTCAGCCAGTCCAGTGGTTTATAAACTACACTCGCCCAACATGATCACTTGACCCAGGCAAGCAGGTGAGTACTATTGGCATCTCTGAGATACCCTAATTGGCTGAATAATGTCTTTAATGTAGTTATTTATAAACAATACATAATATGTATACCTGGCTTGGGTATAGAATAAAATCTCTGCCCTATAGGTAAATGGGTACATATAAATATATTAAATGTATGCACTGCCACCTCTATAGCAAAGTAAAGACAAATCTGTATTATCTACCTACAATAATAACAGCTTCAGTAACCCAAAAATTGCTCTGGAAAATGTGAAAATGAGTGATTTTGAAATAACTATGAAAAATTATTTAATATACAATTGTCAAAAATACTATAATAAGTGCAAAAGTTATAATTTGACTTTGGTGGCTCTAGTAACATTTGCAGAACAATATTAAAATGCTTAAAAGCTGAATACTTAAATATTAAATACCAGAATTTGTGGCCCTGTATTATTATCATCTTTGGCTTCATCTTAAAATACCACCAGTTACTTCTTTTTACAGGAACTCTTTAACTCATCAACAAGGAGGGCAATTTTTCCCAAAGGAAACAATTTCAGAGAAACCACCACTCTGCAAATAGCTTCAGTATACCATTGGATTATCTTGACAAAGGTTACAACACTTTAAGATCTCAAAGGATTGAATTCTTCAGGGGCAGAGTTATCAGTAGAGAAAGAAGAAACAGATTTTATGTAAAATCATTTTGCATGAAAGTAGAGACCAATGTAATCATGCTGAATGATTTAATTAACACATATTTCAGATCTAGCTCCCTCTACCAGCTATGACATCTATGTAGACAATGTCACTGTGTCTGCCTGCTTAGAAAAAAATGCTACCTATCTCCATATGGAAGCTTAAGATGTCATTGTTAGAATAGAAAAATGTGCTCTGCATGCTATTTATCATACATAGATGGGAATTTAGAAAAAGGGCGATTCCGGAAGACTATCAATGGGGCACCCGAACTGTGTATCAACGTGGGCTTGGGAAACTGTGGTTGAGCACCTAAGGCGCGAGACGTAGGTGGGGGGTCTGGGCCAGAGCCCCTGGTCAGGGGGTTAGGGGGCTCCCCGAAAATATTTTGAGTTTTTTAAGGACAATTTAGACATGTCTAAGATGCCAATTTGTAATTCAAATGTAGATTAAAAGTAACTAATCAAACCGACTAAAAC
>JAUZND010067805.1:0-17390 GCA_034780555.1 Coelogynopora nodosa | reverse complement strand
TCCTTTTTATATGATCCGCAACTCAGATCCTTTAATATATTGTAGTGGAAGGAATACATCTCCCACAATCGTCATTTTTCTGCGGAAATCCATTATGTTTTATTTATTCATGACCCTATACCCTGAAACCATTTTATGTTTACATTTGAAGCAAGCTGAAAAAATAAGTAAATATCCCCCGAGATGGTCGGGCATTCCTTTTTTGGCTTTATTTGGTTTTCTCATACGTAAAGAGACCAAATTAAAATATTAAAATATTTGCATTTTTCTAAACTTGTCTTTGTAATCGCCCTTGAACATAGTAATACATTATAATGATAATACTTTTGTTAATTGTTTTAACTTTTTGTTGTCAGTAGCGTGTTTGATTTCATTTTAAAAGCTTTTTTTTCTTCATATTTTGATGCTATATGTATAGTATGGAAGTTTTGTTCTCAAATACAATATTTTAAAATTGAATAATAGACCTCTGTACCGTTCAACAGTGATATTCTCTTGAATATCATCCCCATCATAGCTGAGTGTTCTTCTTAGGCAATTAATTAAGGCAGATTGTATCAACCATATATATTGCTATTTTTGTTAAAACGTGGACGTTCACTTTCTTTGTGAAATAAATAGTCCTATACAATAGATTTGAAAACATTTATATTTTAGATAATTAGGAAGATAGTATAGAATGTTACTAACTATTTGTAAATAAAGGTTTATCGTCTTTTTATATCGCTATGTATACTAACAAAAATTGTGTTGCTGTTTTCTTAACAGTATATGTTCGGAAGATTGCCTCTATTTCGTTTCTTCATTTTTTGACTCTCAAAATATATGTTAATGATATCTTTAGTATCTGTCAGAGATTAGCTATGCCTGTTTGTTATATAGTAGAGAATTTTATATACCGTAAAGACAATTTATAATTTACAGTTGTCTTCCGTTAAATGGCCCTCTGCTGGTATTATTAACGGGTAGCCTACTCATAAAATACCAAAATCTCCTTATTACATCTGAAAAGTTTTTGCCGAAAATTTATTTTAAAATTGAATTGTTGTGGAAGCAAAGATTTTTTTGGAAAATATTAAGTAGTTTATTACCGGGCGGAGTGGAGGTTCATGTGATACAATGCAATTGTTGCATATTCGGCGACTGGAGTGTTTGTTATAGGCAACCAAATAGTTCCAAATCTGTTAGGGTTCCTAATTATTTTTTTAATTCAAAATTATCCTAACACTCCCAAATTTCGCAATAGAATTACCATATTATTAAATACAACCATTTTTTGTTAAAATATTTTTCATTTTACATTGTTTTTTTTTATTGCACAGCAAGAATTTTAACCTCAATAAGGAATACTGTATTTACTGTGTTGTTCATATATAGGTTGTTTCTTATGAGGCACTGAATTAATATGCAGCCTATTAGTAGTATAAATCATTGTATATTTTGTTCATAAAATATGTTTTCATTATAATGTCTATCGATACGTGGATCATGTTTTCTACTCATAATCATCTTTTTATGTATCATTTCCTAACTATTTGATATAGTTGTGTCATTTTTTAGTATTATAGTCATTTATAGTATTATCTAAATATACCCATAAATATTTAAAAGTTCACAAAATGTTGTTATTAAATTCCTAAAACTTTGTTTAAAAGCATCGAAATGTTTTTTTTTTTATTCATAAAATTTTATTCAAAAATCTTAAACAAATATCTTAAACAAGTTCTATAATTGTGTTCAACATTTGCTTTAATTTACTAATTTAAACAGCTATAACACTTTTTTCAGGCATGCATAACCTATTAAACTTTTTGTGCAAAAATTACAAACATTTTATCCTACACGTCGTGTTGTTTAACGATAAATAACTGCTTCCTTTAAAAGTCCTAAAATTTCGTTAAAAACCCTTCTAACATTTGTGTTTAAAAATAACTAAAATTTTGTTTAAAAGTCCATAAAAGTTACAAATTACTGGTTTCTAAAATATTCTTCGAACGTTCCTAGCACAGTATGATGTATCAATGGCAATCACTGACAAACTTCCCTAAACCACAATCTCTCTCCCCCCCCCCCCCCCACCTACCCCTCCTTTACAGTCAACGGGTCGAGTCACGGCGGTGATGAGACAGAGAGTGAGGCGGGCTGGATCGAGGGTGTGGCCATCCTGGGCGCCGTGGTGGTCGTGGTGATCGTGGTCTCCTTCAACGACTGGCAGAAGGAGCGCCAGTTCCGGGGACTGCAGAACAAGATCGAGTCGGAGCACACGTTTCAAGTTATTCGCGGGGGTGACATTATTCAGATTCCGGTCGGGGATATTGTTGTCGGCGATATCTGTCAGGTCAAATATGGTGAGAGCGCTTGCCTTCTTGGGGCTAAGGTACACTTTGGGTATAAATACACTATTATGAATTATATATTTTATTGATTATTTTAAATTATATCTCGTAGAGAGTCGGGGAATTTTGACTTCAGTAACCATATTATTATTATTTGAACCTCAACTCTGTTCTATGTTTTGTCGACAACAATGTAATCCATATTATAATTTTTACTGTGACTTTGCGCAACATTCCGTCT
Source organism: Coelogynopora nodosa (assembly GCA_034780555.1). Lineage (NCBI taxonomy): Eukaryota > Metazoa > Platyhelminthes > Proseriata > Coelogynoporidae > Coelogynopora > Coelogynopora nodosa. The sequence goes on along the minus strand of JAUZND010067805.1, from coordinate 14,813 downwards.
ATAAGATAATAAGACGCTTGATCCAAGCGTCTCTCTATCTCTGATCCTAAGAAGTTCGCTTCTTCTTTTATATATCTGTGGAGATATATCTATATATCTGTATATATCCCGATTATAAGTTTGTGTGCTTGTTTAAAGTGCATTTGGGGTCGTCTTCATATTAAAGTTAGACTCAATGGTTAACAGGCGAAGATGTGGCCTAGTGGTAAGTGAGTTCGCTCACGGGATCGCTGGGTTGCAGGTTCGATTCCTACTCTGTACTGATGAGGGGCAAAATACCCCGAAACCGGTCTGCAGATGGATTTACCTGGGAATCATTATGTCTATCAATTTAATCTATACTCTATTCCGTCTATATTTTAACTATATTTATAATAGGTTACGATCTATTTATCATTTGTTAGGTAAATATTTTACCAAAAGCTTACTTTTTTTAACTGCGACTGTTGTATAATATTAATACTTTCGGTCACATTTATTTATTTGGAATTATTCACACATTACTGTGAAATTACATTTCTGGTCAGAGAATTATTATAGTCAAGTCATCTGTGCGAACCAGTTTCTTGGTTATTGGTAATATTTGCAACTTCAATCATTTCAATCATAAGATTCGTGACTTGACATCGATGTAATGCAACGTAATGTACTGTAATTTATGTTTTCTGTCATCTTAAAAGTTTCTTTAATTTATAGTTTCACAAAATTAATACTACCTTTGAAAAATAAAAAAACACATTTGTATAATATTTTACAAATTTCTACCCGTTTTGGCGAGTGTAATTTTTGCTTTGTTTACTTTTTAAAATATAATTATATGTTAAACAATGTGTTCTTTCACACATTCCTGTCTGTTGTGTCACATTTTGTCTCTGACACAATCTGTAGCATAACTTTGTATCTTTCTAAGTTTGTTAATTTATAATATGAATTTGTTACAACAGTAGTAATAAATTACTGGCCAAGATAGGCGGGAATTTACGTTGTACTCGAAAATATTTTCGTGGCATGGAAAATGGTATAATATTAATGTATATTATATAGAATTTTGAACATTGTGAATATATTGTCAAAACAATAAAAAATAGGGTTGGATTATATTGTATACAATTACTCTACATATAAAGGTTTGCTTTCAGTGCAGCAGTAATCTAATATGACGAAGCCGCCTTTGCTTTCGCTGCATATTATAACCATCTTTATACAATAAATCCAGCGATTAAAGAGGGCAAAAAAACAGAGAAGAAAATCTCAATTATTGTAATTGCAGCACGTTTTATATACTTGATTACAATTACTTACATATTATAATAAAATGCGTAACAACAATGTAACATATTATCTAAGTTAACATTAGAAAGGAACTGTGCTCACTGTAGACGTTGCCGGGTAATTATTTGTAAATAGTAATTGAGGGACCGAGTGGCCAAGATTAGTTGTTCATTGTTTTTATATTATTTAACCATTTGTTGGTTCTGTTTATGTCTGTTTTACGTATTTATAACTACTTATTTTTAAATTTTTAATCAGTAAATCGATATATATGACAATATATACTTGCATATTATGTATATATATAGTTCATACCTATAATGTGTACAACTCTATTTTTAATATCATAATAGGTTGTTACAACGTGTTAATTGTCGTGACCCCAAAGTTATATAATATTTTTACGCGTTTTAACTATTGCTTCGATATGGTCCGAAGTTGATTATCTGACCCAAAAAATGGCAACATTTGATTGAACGACTCTGCTATCAAAAACTTATATTAATTTGTGTTGTTGTCTTTCTCTGTAGTATTGTATAGTCCGTCTATTTTTCTCTTCTAACTTTGTAGGCCTGTTATAAATTACTTAAAAATAACCAATATGATGTAATTAATGATAAAAAATAGTGGCTAAAAATAAATCTTCTTAGATAGATAAATAGATAAATCGCTAGATAGACAGCTTATCACGAATTTGATTAGAGAACAAATTATATATTTATAATCGCCTTGTAAAGCGTCACTATAATGTACTAAATTGATAGAGAATGTTTGAACTGTGTATATGTTCAGTAATCCTGCTAAATGGGCTTACAAAATATGCTCTTGATGCTATTTAGAGGGTTTCAAATATCAAAGTGGTTGAAAAATCCAAGAAACACAGCAATAGAGTATTCATTTTACTATCCTAAATATTGTATTATTTTTAGCGTGGAATTAAGCGAATAATTTAATTCTAATGAAATGTGGTATCTAACAATATGCATCAGCGCTAACCATTAAATATATATACTTTAATAATTAATAACTCAAAAGATAACATAATATCAATTTTTGATTTCTATATTATCTTCAATTAATTAGATTTCGAATTATATTGTAAAGGAAAGATTAATGCGTATACATTTTTTTGTTTTTGTTACTATTGTTTATACTAGTCTACTATTTATTACAAGTAACATCTGGCTTCATTATATTCTATTGTATATATATGCATGTATTACACGTATGGCTTTTTACTTTTTTTATACCTTTTATATCAAACTCATGCCTCATGAAAGATACATTGCGGGAGGGTAAGGTTCGCTAGGGGAACATCCCCGTAGTTTCTTGCAAGATTTCCTGGGACCTCGCGCAAAAAATGAGAGATTCTTGCAGGAAATTGTTTTCTTGTGCCTTCACGCAAGATTCTTGGCGGGATTATTGCAAGAAAGTGGAAATAAAAATTCCAGGATTGGTCGCCTAGTATTGGTATACTTTTCCAAAGTTAAGTTGCGCGACCCCTGCGACACTCCAATCTCTCTCCCTTCGACCCTCTCTATCTCTCTCTCTCTCTCTCTCTCTTCGACTCTCCTTTTCTACCTCTTTCTCTCTCTCTCTCTCTGCACAGGTGACCTTCTCCCCGCCGACGGGATTATCATCCAGAGCAACGACCTCAAAGTGGACGAGAGCAGTCTCACCGGAGAGCCCGACCACGTCAAGAAGGGGGAAAATATCGACCCAATGCTCCTCTCCGGTCAGTCAGAGTCCTCTCCGTGTTGTCAGTGTGTTGCTAATGGTCTGCGTGTAGGCCCACCTCTATCTGAGTGTAGATTACCTGCTTGTGTCTCTCAACTGGTTTTACGACTAGTTGACTGGTTTTAAGTGGACATTTAGAAAGAAGTTTCTTCATTGATTCCGTTTTTACTTTTATATTTTGTGCGCAAATTGTGTATTATATTTCTATATTCAAACGGAAGCAATATGTCAAATATTTTTTAATAATATAATTTTTCAATATTATAAAAATATATATGTTATTCCTTTAATGTTTTATAGTTTATTTTAATTTACATATATTATATTACCAAAATGATTATCTAAAATTATTTCGGAAATCAAAAATAATAGCCATCGCGACTGTAACTCTTGATTCGTTATCTCAAAACGACTCATACTATAATTGGAACATTTTTAATATATATCTATCGATCAATCTTGTGATTTCTCTCGACAGGCACCCACGTGATGGAGGGGTCGTGCAAGATGGTGGTGACGGCGGTGGGCCTCAACTCTCAAGCTGGCATCATTTTCGCTCTTCTCGGGGCCACTGAAGAGGAGGCGGCCAAAGTCCCTGAAAAGAATGATGCGACAGGTAGGTATATAAGGTGGTCATTGGACAGTCATGGGATCTCCGTAGATCACACGTACATCCGGTCGATTAAGTAGTTGAGTGTTCTTGCCTTGACAATTCTCTATTTGAAAGTGAAAATAATTAAATAACTCAGTGATATTATACCATCACAAAAATTCTAGAGATATTCAATCACTTTGTCTCGACCTTTTAAAAGCTATAAAATAATGACTTTGTAGCTTAATTGTTAACAATGACTAATAGGCCAATCTTCCCCAGTTCGATCTGAAATTGTTATTTTTGTAAATCATAGATAGAAATTAGAATTTAAAATAGAGGTTAGAGGAACTTTAAATAAACCAAATTTGTTTAATTCGAGACGTTGGAATCCACTAAATTGAGAGATTATTAGCTTTTTGCATAGAAATACGCCAGAAATCAGCCATCGTTAATTGTCATAATGATGCTCTTTTATATTTCATGTAACTATTGTATCTATATATCGAGAAATTGTTCCCCTCTGGCTCACTGAAATACATTCTCCACACTCACTAATTTCCCTTCTCGTGCAAACGATTCGATTGCGTGATATTAGTATCATTAGTATCATTAGTTATAATCGACAAGTCATCATTAGTGATAAATATGTTGTACCTTTATCTTTTTATATTATATTTATTGTTAAATGTTTTTCTACTTGTGAGTATATTTACCCAATCGTTGTTATTTAATTATATTTGCGCTAGGATTCTGCATTGATGTTGTTGTTTTTACTATCCAATAGGTTTTAAGTGTTTAAAACAGTATACGAGCTTTAAATATCTTTTTCATGCAAGTTAAATTAACTTCTTTATTTATAACTTCCAATACACGTCGCCACTTCTACTAATACGAAATGTATGTAAACAATAATCTGCGACACTCAAATCTGATCTTTTAGTTTTTTCGTCTATCCGAGGGAACATGCAATCTATCTGATTAAATACTATGCTATTGTTAACACTAAAAAGTTGCCAAAACATGTCTTCAGCCTATTTTTCAGTAACTCTATAATATATACTAAAATTGTAATTATACGATAAAATAGTCGTATAATATACAAAGTTCAGTTATTACACTGGTTTCAGTCAAAAGCGCAGTATTTACAGAGATACCTTAAACATGATTAGCTGTAGGCCCTACTATACATAATATATTCCGATTGTTCCTTTACAACGAGTTCATCAGCTGACGCTTGCAGCTGAAACTGGCAGAGCATATTATATCTCATCCGATCGCCTCGCTCAATGGTAGCAGCTATAGTCAGTCGTCTAGCTGCCTTAATAGATGATTAGTTCACCCCCTGTGCTAGGCTGCTGTTGCCATTGATGAACCTCGCTCCCCTCATTACCCCTAAACGTACCGAAAGATTGTACAGTGCATAAATATTTGATGTGCCACGATGTTTCACTCCGCTCTGATGTCTCCACAAAAGAGTGGGAAAGATGCCATCCTTCGACGATCGATATTAGCTTGTAAAACTCTGAGCTTATTTAATTTCAATTATTGTGTTTTCGTGAAATATATCTATAATATTATATCAGTAATGCTGCTGCTCCTTTCATCCAGCTGTGTTTACTGTAGAACTATAATACTGCAGCGCTTGTTGGATGAAAAAATTCAATATGTCACTATATAGTTCTAAAAATAGGTTATTCGATGTATTTCAAAAGACGTTATAGGTAGGCCTGCTGCATATAAATGGAAAAAATGTTTACGGTTCTAACAAACTTCAAAAAAGGTTTATTTTTATATACATATTAATTTTACATGTATTAATATGATAAGATTGTAATGTTTGAAATAAGCTTGTACTCTATTATTAGATCTAAAAATTATTTCTTCATCTGATTCTGAAAAAATCAAATGCAATTGTGGAATATTAACAGTGAACGAGTTTCTAATACAAAGAAAACTCCTCTTTTTATTTCAATTTAATTGTACAATAATTGTATTTCTTATATTATAGGTCGCACATTATTCGGTATTTTATGTATTATTGATTAACATCTTTTTTGTATTCATTTTAGTATAACATGCTTCAAATTAGTTGTCATCGATCTAAATAAACTATTATTATTGATAAATATAGCAGCTTAATAAAAGTGTCAACCATCGTGAATTCTTAAATATTATAATAATATTAAATTATAACCATGTTAATAAAGCCAAACTTTACCTATTTCTTACTTATTATATAATTGTATAAAAATCATTTAAAATAAAATCAATAAATCGAAGTTGAACTCTGGTTAGTCACATTTTTACCGTATTTTTGTAATCATATTTATTTACAAACACAATTGTAAACTAACTCCCTCCCCCCCCCCCCCCCCCTCCCATCTACATATCCAGAGATGGTGAAAATGACCCCCATCGATGAAGAGCGTAACCATGGCAACAACTGCAAAGGCGACGGCCCGGTTGGCGCCAATGGTCAGGATGTGGAGGTGGAGAAGAAGCCGGTAAAGCGGCCCCGCAACAAGGAGAAGTCGGTGCTCCAGGGGAAGCTGACCCGGCTTGCAATTCAGATTGGATATGCCGGTGAGTTGTGGGTGCGGTTGGGTGGGTTGGTACTTACTTAATACTACTAGCTACTAATTACTGTACTACCCATACTACTTATGTCACATATACTGAAGATTATTATTCTACAAGGCCTTGGAAAGAAAAATATAATGACAAACAAAATTATATTTTTTAAATGATTCGAATTCACGTGTGTTGCAAATATATTCTAATGTCAAACAGATATAACTAATGGACAGCTGTGTCACGAGGGGACATTTAGAAACAATTATATTTAATTTGGCTTTCAAACTATTATTTACATGATTATTATTATATTCATATTATTATTCATATGATTGCTTCTGAAATGGCATGTGGTATGTTTTGTCTTTTACAACGCCATCTTAGGAAGTTATCTAACTAACACACGAGAATATTAGAGATTCACAATCAAACAGTGTACACCAGGTAACCATAGTGTCAACTCTACTGGCATGAATTATCCTAGCATGCTTTTGATGGCAGCAGCTAATGATCCTTTCCTAGGAGCATCAATATAGTACCGATTATCCTTACAGGAACGGCAGTGGCGCTGGCAACAGTAGTGATCCTGATCATCAAGTTTTCGGTGCAGACGTTCGGCCAGGATAAGATCCCCTGGGAAACTGGAAAGCATCTCAGGGTGTTCGTCCAGTTCTTCATCATCGGAGTGACGGTGCTTGTGGTGGCTGTACCTGAAGGTCTCCCGCTCGCTGTCACCATCTCCCTCGCCTACTCGGTCAAGAAAATGATGAAGGTACTCCCTCCCTCTCTCTCCCTGCCTCCTTCCCTAGCTTCCTCTAACTCACTCCCTAGATTTAACTCTCCCTCCCTCCCTCACTCACTCCCTAGCTTTCTCTCTCTCCCCCCCTTCCTAGCTCCCTCCCTCCCTCCACCGCTCCTTCTCTCCCTCCCTCCCTCGCTCCATCTCTCTCTCCCTCCCTCCATAGCTCCGTAGCTGCTCTCCCCACCAGTCGTCTACGATGAGCGATCTGTTGGAGGGGGACAGTCCCTCCCCCTTGCTGGGGCACCAGCACAAACAGCACCACTACACTACCTCCTCTTCTAGCAAGACCACCAGGGAGGTGAGCTAGTCGGTCGCCGATCTACAGATGGTAAAGATAAGCTTAGCGAGGTGGTGGGGGTGAGAGGATTGATATTAATGGTTGTGTTCAATAATTTATGGGGTTAGTATTGTAAGGTTCTAGAGATTAGTGAAACGATTTTATTTTATTTATACACGTAGCGAGTGGACATCCTGGTTGACGAGAACTGTCGTCTCGCCCAGAAGCTCGCCCACTTCGAGGCGGCCTCCATTGGCCCCGGCCAGCAGCATCACCATCATCACGAGCGCTCACAGGGCAGCCCGCATCATAAGCGTAACAAGAAGACTCAACAGACGACGTTCGGCGAAGGAGACGGTGAGGCCGCGGCTCTCCGACTACTGGAGGAGCGGTTAGCTGTGAGTGACCGGGAGGCCGGGCAGCAACGGGAGACGGTGCAGAAGGCGGAGTTGCGTGCGCGCCAGTATAAGGCCGAGCTGCGGGTAATTAGGCTATTTGCACCAATTGTATTGTTAATAAATTGAGTTGACGAATTATAGGTATGTGTGTGTGCTTTGGAAAGCAACGAAAATCATCTCCGATTCTAAAAGAATCCCCTTTTCTACCCAATGACTGGCGGTATCTAACAGGAGGTGTCGGATGAAAGGAACCTCCTTCAGGGGCAGGTGTGCAACCAGCTGCGCCAGATCTCGAGTCTGCAGGGCCTCCAGGACGAGCGCAGGGTGCTGTCGCCCGAGCTGCTCCAGCATCAGTTTGAGGAGAGGATGGCCCGCAGGGAAGAGGAGATGACTGAAGCTTTCCAACAGCTGCAGGACAAGGAGGCCAAGGTACGTGCAGTAGGCTGCTCAGTAGCTGTGTGGCTGTTTTCTAGCGAGCTGTCTGTTCGTCTATCTGTATCAGCATCCGTATTTTTGTATCAATAGGCATTTAATTTTTTATATATTTGCCTCTTTACATGCCTGTGATTTCATTTAACTCTGTTTAATTAAGTTTGTTTATTTCTCATTTCTTCTGCTTGTCTGTAAATACGTTTATTTTCTCTCTGTCTGTCTATTTGTTCACTTTTCCGAGTGTATTTGTGACTGCCTTTTTTCCTATTTTTCTGTTTGCTTTTCTACCTGTTGTTTGTCCATCACATACTTTTTTATATTAATGTGTCTATCATATCAGTGTGATTCTCTGTCTGTCTGTTAGTCGATTTATTTGTTTCTTACTATATCTGTTTGCCTGGCTAAATATGTCAAACATTGTTTGGCTATTTGTGTACCTGTCTATCTATCTATTTTTGCTGTCTGTCTATCTTCCTAATTTATCTATCTAACTCTCATTCTTACTGAATTGCATAGCACTTTATACGTGCTTGTTTATTAATTTTTAAAGTTATCTATATCTATTAGCCATTATGTGTTTTGCCAATAAATTGATGAAAATATATATTTTTCGAAGCTTATGAGATTTCTGTATACATTTATAAAAAAACTATAAAACTAGATATAAAAAAAATATATAAAATGGTTTTAGTAGCAAGATTTTTAGTTTTCCATAAATTTCAGCAATATATAGTTTTAATACAAATTTTCAATTTTGAACAGAAAACAATCATTCCAATTAAAAATATTAAATCTTCTCAAAAAAGTGACCACTCCATTAAGTAAGTCAAACATAACAACTCTAAAATGTTATCATTAATAATAAGGATAGGCAATACCGTATAAACATACCATTGAACGGTTGCAGCAACAGGTCATAAGGCGTCTCCTTCTTGAATGTTGGTTCAGGTGTCTGAGGAATCGGCCGGTATTGCCCAGTTGAAGGCCCAGTTGGACGAAGCACAGTATCAGGTGACAGGCATCGCCGTTCTGCGACAGCAGATTGACCGAAACAAGAAGGAGAACGCCAACCTCAAGGTAGCCTCAACTGTTGTAGTAAGGGAATTATCGACACAGGTTATATTTTAGAACAAGTTAAGGAATTTTAGATTTTTACTTTTTCTGTTATTTTTTCCAAAAATAAAACACATGTGAAATATAATTTAAGCAGTAGAACATATTAGCTTCCACAAAATGAATTTATATAATTAGTAATTTAAACAGACTAACGTTAGTGCTACAGTTTGATTTGGAACTAGTAATTTCCTTTATTGTTTAGATTCCCAATTTCCCATTATTTAGGGGACCAAAAAGAGTAGATTTACATAAATGAATAAAATACATTAATAATAAAAAGTTATCTAGGCTAAATTTTAATAATGAAATAATTTATACTAATTAATTTTATACAAAAATCATATATTTATCAAAATTATATATTGGATCCAATGCAACTTTGACCATATACATTGTAGACTATCAGTTGGTGTGCTTCTAATAAATGAAATCACAATAATGGTGAAATTTTACAGATGTGTAAATACCATTTGGAAGAACTCGTAATGACAATAACAGACGCACTGAACTGCAAAAGATAGGAGGAAGGAAGAGGGATGCTAAAATGCGGTATATTTTAAAGGCGGCATAATTAGTGTGCTTGCGAGTCACTGTGTAGGGCGTGAAAGATCTACAGGAATCTCACTATTTACATGAAAAGGCAACTGCGACTGTCAATATTTCTAGATCTGAAACGGAGCAACAGGATAATCAGTATTATTTAAAGGAAAATATGAAGTGCACACCTCACATATTTGTTGCAACATTGAGACATTATTCGATGATTCTGTCAAGCATGCGCTGTTTCTTTCTTATGTGGGCTGTAATATTCATATATTTATATAGTATATAATATGTAGTATATAGTATTCAGCATGTATTTGTCTTTAGTTTGCTTTTTTATTTTTTTTATTAACCAAAATGTTTGTTTAATGTGTTTTTTTGATCAGGTAAAGTATTGTACATTTTTGTGAAATCAATTTTTAGATCAACTCTATTTTGTTAAATTCTTTTTGGTATTTTCTAACTATTATTTTCATTGTGCTTTCTTTGATTTGAATAATCCCCTTAAAATTAAAACAAATGGTTGCTTAGGTTTCGGATGTCGATTCATTTTACTTGCACATAGCGCATAAGGATAAATAGAGAGTTTATGTCGGGGCGGGACACACGCAAATAGGCGGCCATCTTATAGTATAAAATAAAGCCTGCCTGCACATATTTCTTCTGCTCCCCCCTCCCCCCCTCCCCCACGCATACAGCTCCAGCTAGAGACCCTGACCACAGCATCCAATCTGACGAGCGCGGTCGCCAATATGGCTCTGGACGTGTCCACGCTGGCTCAAGACGACTACCCTGACCGCCTACTGGCCGAGAAGGTGGCGGAGATCGAGAGGCTGGTAGAGATCATTGGCCCACTGGAAGAGAAGGTGGCTAAGGGGGACCTGTTGCTTGATGCTATGGAGGAACTGGTGAGGGGACGATATCCGGCTAATGGGTTTGGTCTGGCCTGGCCTGGCTTCAGACGGACACATACTGTCTGTCTATAAACTACACTCTTAAAGAAGACAAACCTACACAATTTATTTTATAGTGTCTGGTGTCCTATCTACCCTACTGTGATCTTTGCCTTATGTCTGGATCTTTTACCCTTTCTCACCCTGCTACCCTCTCTTCATTCACTCTATTTAAATATACCCTGTGCCTCCACTTGTTTCATATTCTCCATCGAAACCCTCTTTTCTACTCTCCATTTTACTCTATTTGCCTACAACTCTATCTATTCACCTACCTACCTCAAAAAGTAAACCACTTTATTGTAATCTTAATATTGCTAATGCCCTGATACTGAGTACGATCTCTGCGTTTTCATTTTATTTAAACCGAGGTTCTATAATGAAAAACATTTATTTTGCCAAAAACTAAATTATTTGGGAGCAGGACTGTGACAATAGACCAGCGGGAGTAACCAAATCGTTTCGACATTGTCTCTCCTTCCTCCCTCACTCTCTCCATTATCTATCTGTTCCACTATCAGCGCTCCATGCACCTGCGCACAACAGACGAGCTCACCGAGGCGACCTCTCGCGCCCTCCAGCTCCAACACCAGCTCACTGAACTCTCCCGCCAACCCCAACTCCAGCCCTCCGACCTCGAAGCGGAAGTCACCCGACGAACCAGCTCCCTCGAGGTGCAACTCTCCCAGCTCACAGCCGGCCACAGCGAGCTCCAGTCGGAACTGACTGTGGAGCGTGAAGCGCGTATTCGACTCGAGTCAGAGAACCGACAACTGCTCCACGAGCAGCAGCAGCATCAACAGCCAGATACTAGTGAACCTAGTGAGGATGTAAGCTGCCGGTTGTCGGAACAGCTGGAGGCCATTGGGCGCGAGCTTGCGGTGGAGCGAGAGACTCGTATTCGTCTTGAGACAACAGCAGCTTCCGTCAAGGTTCGTTAAAATTTAAAAAATAAGATACCTAGTAAAAAAAATTGCAATATTTGTGTATTGTTATTATTATATTATGTCTTTTAAAAAAAATTATTCTAAAACTTGTTTACTCGTGTTTATATAAATGTATATTTTATTTCAATAATTGTCCCTTTCCTTGAGTGATATTTTTTTAACATATCTTTAAAAGTTGTGTATACTTTACTACTTTTTATGCTCGTTTTGTATTATTTGTGATTAATGAGAATGTCAATGAAACTAACATTGAATTCGTATATTTATTAAATTATATAAAGTTATGTTTTAAATAAGTAACAAAATAAGATTCACATAATGGGATATTTTACTTAAATTTTACTTGATTTTTAAAATCATTATCAACTTAAATGCAATGTTATATCATATACTTTATATATTACGACTTCTAAATACGAAAGTTCATTAATTTTTATCGATTGACAGTTTCTCGTATATTATTACGTAAGTCTACTTATAATTATATCTTGTGTGATATTGCTACTTAATGTTTTAAACTAATTTATAGATTAAAAGTCAAAATTAAATGAATAATTTTCTCACCATTATTTATAAATTTAAGTTGTTCCTAATAGGGGTGGCCTGGGGTTCAAATTGATTCATCAACATCCTATAGTCTGTAAATTTTGAGTAATATACAGTCATACACTAATGGATCAGTTTTTAAGGTTTATTTAAATTTCAAACTGAAATAGTCCTGGAAATCATTATTGTATTTATTTGCCTTACATAACATGGTCGCCGCGCATGACTCACAGGAACAGACCGAGCAGGAGAAACGAGAGACCGCCGCCGCCACCCAACAGACGGAACAGACAATGACCGCCCAACTACGGGCCGACCTGGAGACAACTCGTGGAGAGCTGGCCGGAGAACGTCAGCGGGGCCGAGAGGCGGAGTCACGGCTACGCGGAGAGGGTGAGGGGGAACGGATGCTGCGCGTGGAGGTGGAGAGAGAGTTGGCCCGAGAGCGGTGTAGGCTGGCGGAGGTCAGTGGCAGACTGGACATGCTCACCAAAACCAAGGTCGGTGGTTTGACTTTCAGGCGCTGGTACTTTAAGTTAATAAATGATTGTACTACTCATGAGTAGTATGCGCAAATTATTATATTGTTTGCCAAGTAAGTAATTGTTATGTGAACTGTGGACCAAAATAATTCACAGTCACTTTTGAAATAAACTCTTATTATTTTTATAATAATTCAGGCTCAACCAAACATTCAACGGGTTAGGGTAACAATATTTATATAACAACTGGACTCATACACACTGACATTGAGTCAGCTTATGGTTTCAATGACTGGTTGTGTTTTTTGTGAGTGAAAAAATGGATGGTTGACTGCATTCCACTGATGAGTCTTTGCAATTTTGACTCTTAATTATTGATGGTTCATAGTGTTTTTGCTGGACAAATTTATTTCACAAATTTATATATATATATATATATATATATATATATTGTAATTAGACTTATATTATTATTAAATTAGAAAAAAAACGCAAGAGAAAGATAGAATTTGATAACTATTAATTATCAAGTGACAACTTAATTCATGAAATCAGGTATATGCTAATCGTAATTATATTAGGCATCAGATAATTTACAACGCGAACGTTATAGTATTACATTATAGTATTTCTATTGAACAAATAATTCAATATTTGTAATAATCATATTAACTTTAAAAAAAATTAATTATATCAAAATTTTGCTTATAATTATCGACATTATTGTAGTTATATAAATATTACAATTATTAAATTGAATGAACTATCTGCAACGGACAAAATAATGTTAAAGAATAAATTTACTTCTGACATGAAAAATATAAATTTATGATTATGCTACTTCAACGCTATGAAACAATCCGAACAATCAAATGTAGTTTTTTATTCTTTTCTGTCACGTTTTTTGCTTTACTTTTTCTGATGACATGCCAGGAATCTTCGTATGAAAAATTGGGTGAACTTGGCCGAAAAATAGACGATAAGACAAATCAACTGGAAGAACGTCAGAATGAAATTCACCGACTCAAGGAAGACAATGTGAGTCAACTACGTTTTGCAATATACACATACATTAATAGTAGTATAAGAAGAGTCGATTCGGCTCCCTCTCTTGACCTTTGGTCATATAAGATAATCCAAAAAAATACACTAAATACAACCAACTAGATAGTTGATAAACATAACTTATGTATGTTAAAATTTCAATCATGAAAAACAATTGTCCTATGCGCAAAAAGGCTATTGTTTGAATTCCTTCACACTTATGCGTGTACACAAGGTACTGTTTAACGCACGAAAACTTACTTCGATCAAGGATTTATTGTTACTGTCGACTCTTCTACCATTTAACACAAAAGAGTTTTTACTACTACGTAAATATTCTTCAAGAAATCGATTACCTACAAAACTGAAAAGACCATTTATATTAATTCCGCACAGACATCGACGAAACGAAATTCCCAAAGTTGCCTAACTGCATGGATATTAATCAACACAAGATGTTGAACAAGAAATTAAATTCAAATCAATCAGTGACAGACGAGAAATCAATACGGTCTGACGACGAAGAGGAAACATTTTTAAAAATCGATGGAGGATATGGTAGAAGACCAGGAGGAAGATAAAGAGTCGACGCTTCTGACTACAGTTCTGGAGGGCATACAGAAAAACATACAGGAGAAATTGACTTTGAAAGAGTTGAAACATAAAGTACAAGACAAAATGATGAATTATATTTAACTATTCAATTATATGAAAAACAACGAGGCAATGGAACGAATTGAAGAATAGTTCGAAAAAATTCAAGAAGATAATCCTCTACGGGAGAGTATCAAACCATTTTGGAATGGTTTTGACAGCAGAGTGCGTGATGCATTGAACTCAATTAATATCGTACATGTTGGTAACGATGTTGATGATGATATTAACACATTTAGTAATAAAATGCGTCCATTATATTAAAGTATATTTTCATATAATAATGAAGTACTACTATGTAACTTTTTTTTATATATTCACCATTTTCTCCATCCTACTGATATGTAAAATTATTTGGGCCCACTTAGTCGGAATTCTCATCAAAATAAATATGTAAGTAGCAAAATCAAACTGAGTGAACTAGACTTAGTCAGAATCGTA
>JAUZND010067794.1:0-17391 GCA_034780555.1 Coelogynopora nodosa | reverse complement strand
TGTTTGACGCTCGCATACTAAATTTCGATGAGTCACCATAGCTGTGTCGCTTCTATTTCTCTTTAATTTCTATGGTTGTAGGTAAAGATTTCACTTACCCATACATTTTCCGAGTCGCGAAACGTCAGTCCAAAGTAGTCTCGCTCGAGCAGGTCCAAATGATGGCAGACCATTTCGAAGAGAACGGTTCCCCGGGCTGTTTTCTACACACGGAGGGAAGATTAAATATTTATCAGTGGTTGCGGTTACATGTTTTTCCTTTGTACTCGGGTATAGAGTTTAGACTTTGTAAGCTATCATTGGGTCTGAAATTAGGAGACTTTTGACGTATTGATCAAGGCATGTCACATGCACCAGCACCAAACATAGTGTGTCTCTTTAAGTTAATGAATAATGTATTATAATATACATGTTGATGAAGTATCCAACCAAAATTGTGGGAAAAAAACTATTATTTGTAAAGATTTAAAAGTGAAACTGCATCCGTAGAATGGCAAATCCAGATGTGATTTCATGTATATTTTAGATAGGTATATTTATTTATTTTAACGTGACCATTATTCACGCACTGGTAATTATGGTATATAAACAAGGATAATAAAAAAAACTTCACAGATGCTTTCCGGTTCATTAACGTAGATTCTATTGTATAATATAGCTTTAAAATATCGGGACTGTCCCGCCGGAATCTAGATAGTTGGTAGGTAGGGCCTACGTACATACATATTATGCATTTGTTGGTATAGAACATTTCTCTAATAATATTTCCTAATAATATACTTAGATAAATGTGACCATGCTGAAAGTGCATAATATTAGGGTTTATGTCTTTTACATATCTGTTTTAGAACGAAAGAAAAATAACGTTATTTTATATTAAATATTGCAAAACACATTAACTAACAAGATCCAAATATTAGAATTAATTCAGGCTTTTCCACAGCCAGACATGTTTTTATTATATTTTAAGGAATTTCACCTCACGTTCAAGGTAATTAAATACAACATAAACACAAAAAAGCAAACATCGACATCTCACCAGAAAAAGGAAAACAGACAACCATTTCTTTCCTAAATGAGACAGATATTGACACATAGCTGACAATTTCAGGTCTTTCCAATACCCTAGTCACTAGGAAGATATTGTAGATAGGTAGCCAAACTAACAATTATATAACTAGACACATTTTACATCGGTGTTAAACAGTTGTTTATTGTCATTGACTATGTATTTTTTAAATTTGTCTCAAAACTATACTATATAGTATAGTTTTGAGACAAATTAAAATAAACCATTAGTATTTTAACTTATTACGGGTTTCAATGGGTGGTCTGTTAATTATAAACTGAACCATTAAAATCCCCCTTTGAAATAAAGTCTTAAATTAAACCAACCCAATAAGTCTAACTGGAACAATGTTATTATAAATCTTATAAAACAGAAATATATATTTTTGTAAATCTACTAGCAGAACTGTCTTAAAGTAGTTATAATATATAAATTCGTGAGCTTATTTGTTAGTTAACTGGATTTGGTTATTGAAATATATTCTGACATTGATACACTGACCGGACAGCCAAACTCGGTAATGATTAATTTATGCAAATTAGCAGCAACGCTTTGGATATAAGTTATCTTCAAATAAAACGGCAAAAACCATGAATATGCTAAACAAATGAGGCGCGCAATTAGATTGATTTTTTTCTGGATAAAAATTAGACGCGCGTTGAAACCGACAATCAGCATAAATAATGATTGATAGCAAGATACTATAATCCAATTTAACTGTGAATTCAACATGCTTTGAAATGAATAAATAACTTCAATTTCTCCAATTAAACTTGTAGGTCTTCTTTTAAACTTCTGTTAAATACCTATACATAGATTATGAATTTCAATTTTCCCCAACACGGTCATATATTTACCTATTAAGTTGATTTTAATATTAGTTAAAAGTCTATCTCCTGGAATATCAATTTCAATAGTTATACTATAATTATTTATAATAAAAAAGGAAGAATTGGGAGGAAGTTATTTTATTTTATGTGCGACACTCCAACGATAAAATAGCGTGCATACTTTTTTAATATTTTTTGTTGAACCCCAACCGGTTGATACTTGTTATAAATAAACCTACTGTGTTTGAAATCATATAATTATCTATTATTTGATATATACTATATGAACAGATACACATTTACCATTAGTATTTTAAAAATATACTTCAATTCGTAAAAGATTCAACTTTCGTGGGGGAGTTTGTTACACAAGCGTTTTGTATATAGAAGAAGTACAATAATTACAGCCACACATAAAACAACAGAACCACTTTTTGCAAAAACATATCCAACATAGACATAATATAGTATCTTGATTGGTCAGTTTTGGAGTAGAATATCACCATAGCGATATGAATTAATGAATTATAGGCCAGTTTCATGTTGTAAACATGTTGCTGCAATAAAAATACGACTTTTAATTCTTTCTATCTGTTGTGCCTTCTTTATTTATATTCAATATTTTATATATTATATAGTGTTGACAAAACTTAACCACCATTATCTATTACTAACAACATTGTTCATCTTAGAACCCTTTGATCCGAGTTCCCCTTCTCATAAATATACTTTTTATATATCAGGAGCGAAAATTAGCCGAATTAGGTGAAATTTCAGGTCACCGTACCTGCCGTAAATATTATTCACTTTAATTTAGATTCATTTACATGCATCGGAAGAACGTTATAATCCAATCAACGTTACGACTCAAAGACGGAAATTTAAAAAATCACGTTTGTAAATGGTTTCATGTTATAAACTGTTTGAAATGTAACTAATAATAAATATATGTACAACGTGGCCGTCCGTATTTGGTGGTCGTAGCCCAGTAGGCCTTTCCAGCAGAATACCATTTTTCTATCCACAATACTGGTTTTTTGAAATAATAAATTATATAGATATACAATCCGACTATTGAGACATAAAGTCTGTGATAAACGTTAATTAGGCAATATAAAGGTCAGTTCTTTAAATAATTAATTTTCCTACATATATCCGTGTAGGTGAGACTTGAAACATATTAATTAGACAGAGTACGCGCTAGTCAAGACTGTAATTTCATAGTAGGAATTGGAAGGGGGTCATTTCCCATGTAAAATTGTATTCTCATCCTTTACATTTCTGGAGAGCTATTATAAACATCTACTTTGGCCCACAGGTAGAATTTCGATAGCGCAATTTATGTAAAAATTAAAAGTTATTACAGAATTCTAGGTAGTATTTAGTTGTAGCTGAAAAAAATTCCTTATGTTTGAATCACGTGAAAATATGATAGGCATAAAAATAAACAATTTGCGTGTAATTTATCTAAATACGAAAAATTGATATAATGTATAACACAAAAATTTCAACAGATTTATTAAAACAAATGAATTACAGTTTTAAGTGAACAATTCCTCAATTTTCAAATTATAAATCAAACTCCAATGTTCAGCTAACAAATGTGCATTCCATTAAAAAATGTTATAATTAGAAACCAACTTTGCAAACTAAATCCCTAAATACAAAGTAGGCTACATACTATACAATACAGACGATTTCAATTTTCAGATTAAATTGGGACGTTAAATTTAAAGAAAGATCTTTCATTCAACCTTAAAATCACAGACAGGCAAATTTTAATTTCTACCGATAATATAATATGTAACAAATCTCAAGCCAACTAACTACACGAAAGAGATACATTGTAAATAACAACTTGTACGCCTTCTGTAAAACCAATTAGAAATGCATACAATGTATTGTAATTATAAATGCATATAAAATGTTTAATGACACGATTTTTATAATAAAATAACCCTTTAAAAGTATTTATTTGACTTCAAGGTATTAATCGTAGTTTATGAAAATCGGGATAAATAGGCATTATCTGATACATATGAATAAAAATAAAAACTTAATTAATTATTTATTTATTAAATAATCTAAGTTACTTAAATTTCCTGGAAATAACATTCAGTTTTAAAATCATCATTTGGTGAATTATAGTATTATGGCAGATTTCGGCTATTACCTACTATATAAAATATATATTCATTAAAAATTAAATTATTATGATATCACAATGGATAAATTATCCTTGAAGTAATAAAGATCAATTCAAATCAATTACTAAAAAGGGGGGAAATTTTCAGATATTAGAATGTTAAAATTAGGGGAAAAAATCGATAAAAATAAAATCGATTTTATATTTTGTCACGTCATAAAAATAAGTTAATTTAGATAAATTAGATGTGGTTTTGTAAAAAAATTACTTTAAACGAATATATTATTTTAAATCATTATTGAAAGTATCACAATAACCGAATTATTTTTTAAATGAGCAAGTTTCTCTTTAAGTGCTCGCTGTATATCTTTCAACATAAGCGCGTTATGTTATATGTAATCTGGTGACATCAGTGCAATACAATGGTATAATAAATTACCAGCAGTAAAATATAACGAAACGTTTCACTTTCATTTAAATAAATAAATCAAATAAAAAATACATGGCAACCAATATTTTTAATGTATAACTAGGCCTAACTTAAATTACTGCAAAATTAACGTGTATTTTGCTAAAATAGGTAGACATAAAAATAAAATAATGAGTCAACTTTAAAAGCATTTTACGTTGATATAGAATATACATTGATCAAGTTTTCAACTAGTCTTAAGAAGAAACATTACTTAAGTATTCTAAGTTACACGTTTGTCATTTCACAATCATCACTAAACGAACATGACAAACAAATTAGAAAATAAGTACCTCCACGTTACAACTTCAATAATAAGTGTTAAAAGGGCTTTAAAGGAATGCTTAACAAACCTCAATTACACAATATAGGAACTACAAAACATACTTAACATCTTTTGGCGGCGTAGGTACGTCACCTATAAATTACAAACGTGTACCTTACATTACAGCCATTCCTGGGAGTTTTTCTTTTTTACTAGCCACATGTTCTGGCAACTTATGTCATTAAGCAAGGCGAGATAAAGGGAGAAGGGAGAAGGGGGTGGTGGGTGTGATAAAAGTACTACACCACCGTGACACAAAGAACAGCTGTGATGATCAATATAATGCGAGACATACCTGCCAACTCATAAAATACTATCGCAGCCGCCAGCACCCCTTTCTAATACGTTTCCGTCAAACTGACGAGGATCACAAGTCCCACTGATATATATATATATAGCAAAACTGTTGTAACACTAACAGACAACCAACCGCCTTGCTTATAATATATACTATATAGATCAGCATAAATAGGGATAATAGATTCATTCTATCTGGAGGGGGGGGGGGCGGCTTTTGTCTGATCCTAGTTTAATCTTGTATTATAATAATGAAACAAAAGATCAGTTATCACGAAGTCAGGAAATAAAAATGAGAGAGAGTGAGTGGTTTTCGCAGAATATAGAGTTATTTCTCGTTGAGGAAATTCTGTCTGAAACCTTCGTATGAAATATTATAGTCGGTAGTTTGAAAAGGGCAAACTAAAACACAAAAGTTAAATCAGGGGAAGAAAAAAGAAGAAATACTCATGCTTGACGAACATTTGTGAAATTCACCGTATATGAACAATATCGGCAAATATAGGTCCATTCCAAATAAAAAATCAATAGAATTTCCGCTCAGAATACTAATTTGGCTTCTCTGTAAAAAAATGTCCTCTATTTATATAGATATATAATATGATGTTATCATATAAGGGCGGATCTCACAATGAAACATAATTGAATTAAACAATCCGTTTTCGTAATAATGTTATCTAATTATCGTGGAACCGATTCTCACAAGTTTCTTCTATTCTGGGACAATTATATACGAATACTTATATCAAAAATAGCCGCAACTATAGGTGGCCAATACAAAAAGAAACACGCTATTCGAAAAGCAAAAAGAACCTCTATATTTTACTCAAGTAAAAATACATCCAACGCATAAACAGTGCTCACTCGTGTGAAACAAATGGATTGTGGCAACACTCGACTTAAAGCCAAGTAAAAAAAAAGAAGGTGAGAAATAATAACATCCATTACCTGTAATATTATCCCACCAAATAATATACAGAGCTTATACTACAGTCACTGCATTTTTTTCCATCTTGCTTTCAACGAATATATATATCGACCCACAGCGAATAAATCGATCAAAGTCTAGTCTCGTCGCGCCATGCCCCTCTATAGAAACAGTTCCCAGAGTTCCAAGAAAGTACAAGAGAAAGAAAATGAGAGAGAGAGATTTACAAGAGCTCGACTATTATAGAATGTAGATCAAAGTGTAAGTATACAGTGATGGCAGCAGGCGAAAGAATTTACTCCAATTAAAGCATGATAGCGCCATCCACTTCAAAAATATTACATCTATCATCCCTCTTTCAAATGGGGAGAAATCAACTTTGACGTTTAAAAAAATGCACCACCGATAAAATTGTTTTATAAGGCTGCACAGCAATTATATTAATAAAATATAACAGTAACTACCACTATATGTCAATGTATCATTAAACATTTTGCGAGTGATACATAACCGTATAATAAATTTTAACTAGATAGTTATACTGCCGTCGTTCCCATTATAAAGTAAACCGAAGTACAGAAGTATAGTACGAAGTATAGACCATCGCACCACATTGTCAAATTAAATGGGTCATAATTCATAATTGGGAAAAAAGAGAACTACTAGCCTATATATAAAACTGCGGTCCCTGCAAAACCTATTTCTAGCAATATTTACAAAACACACCTTTTCAGGTTCTCTACTTTATCAGTAGTAACACATAGAAGAAGGCACACACCTTCCAATAGCTCAGTCAATAAATAATTATAGGGTTTTCTGAACCTTGCAGAGATCGATACGCTTTTGATTTTCTGAGAAGGCAGCTTGCAGCTAAGATTCTTGTATTCTGTATTTAAGGCAGCGCGTGCGCGCGCGCACGAAGCCCAGCAGAGGCGCAAATTGAATTAGTGAACTCGCCCGATGAGAAAGCATTATCGATGGAACACCGACTATCAACATCTCTTTCTCTTTCTCTGTAGTTCAGTTTTAGATCTTGTCCCACTAATACAATCTTAACACTAGAGTTGGCTGTAAATATATAGGAAGCAGGCGTGCATCATGAAATCTGGGAGAAAGTCTTTGACAATACTTTTTAATGTTGAAAAGTGAAGAATCAAAGAGAGGACTAAATGTTTAATAAGTACTTGGCCTACGAATAGTTATGTGGTAAATGGTGAGATATTTACAAAGATTAAACAATTTATTTGAGATAACAAACAACATAATATTTTTGACGACTGCCAGAAAAACATTCAGATATACAATATATATTGTATATATAATTACTAATATTAGTTTTCATCTACAAATCGAATTATTAATGTTGATGTCACAAACCATGCTACAACGTTCGCATAAAAATAAGATCATAACCTCTACGATCATCACTAGGTATATCTATATCGGATTCTTTTGTTAACCGTTATAAGTAAACTGTTTAAGTTGGATTTATGTTGAACCGTTGTATCATGAGGAGAAACTGAGTTTTTGGAAATATGAGAGAAAGATTTCAACAATTTGATTAATTGGAATTACCAGTCTACATAATTTGAAGTGATACCTGTTATAACAAATTGCGACATTGTTAGCTATCGATTTTAATTGCAATCGTCAAGACAATCGATTTTAAACGGTTTGAATATAGGATTCAAAAGGTTTGAATTATATTACATATCAATACCAACAAGGGAGCTCGGAGATTAAAGTCTATTTAGTATTTTTTAAGATATTGAATTTACTATTAAGGTCTATGCACACCAAGCGCGACGCGACGAAATATGACGGAGCGCCGCGAAAAAGTAATTTCAGTTCTCACTAAGCGCGACGCGAAAAAATTATAAAATCTATAAAACGTGCAATTCCATTTTAATTGAATTGAAACGTGTCGTATTGATTTTAATTTTACTAATTTTTAATTACTAGTTATAATGTTATTAATAATTTGAATCACCATGATTAATGTCCATTTTAAATTTTGCATACTTGGCAGTATAAAATTAATAGTTAACAATATTTTTGAATCGCCGGGATTATGGATTAATTGAAATCAACATTATTAATAAACTCTTGTTAAATAAAAGTTGTCAAAATAGTATGTTAATATAATGTACACACTGGATTGAATGAAACAAATAATTCTCAATTTAAGGGGTGTGAAATGGTCTAAAGTAATACAACAAAGCGCTACCGTACATTATTATATTAAGAACATCAATCAACAATTATTAACAATAATATGAACGTGTAAGACTTAGAAGTCATACAATCAACATGATACCGGCAAATAAATGTATGTGAATAATGTAAAAGGTGGAACATAAGTAAAGGTGAAAATGGCAGTTCATATTACAAGAAAAATGATTAATTATCGGCTATTATATTAAAAAATGGAAAAGGAAAATGACTCTCACAAAGATTAATAATTAAGTAGACAAATGAAGCATTAGCGACAAAAATGAAGGACATCATTGGTAGAAAACAGAAAGTGTTGAAATAATACGCCATAAAGATAGTCCAAAATAAATTATAACACTAAGGTTAAACGAAAATACATTAAAGTCAAAATTGACAGTACGTCAATTTGTACCTTTTCGTAGACATTTTTCATTTATCTTTTAGAATTTGGAGTGTATTTTGCTACTTTTGTCTGCTATAGTAGTGGTAAACTATTCAATCTTTAAATTGCCTCTTTTTTCGTTATTTTTAATTGTCACAATTTGTTCTATAGTTTCCATTTTATGCAACAGTTTTTGCTCAATAAATCAACTTCAAAGGACAAATAGACATGACTTTCTACTCTTATTTTGAATATAACTATACGATATTGACTCCCTTTTTACAACGCCAATAATTTGCGCCTGATCGCAAATAAAAGGGAAGAAAAAAAATACGTTGGAAACGTTTTGTTTTATCAGCGCCAGAATTTGATAATTAGCAAAACTAAAATACTCCGGAAACCGAAAAGCCCCATTAGAAAATAAATCGACACTTCTCCAACACAAATTTCACATAAATAATGCCTTCTGTCACGAACAGGTTTAACACCCCACCCCCCTTTCTCAGGAGAGCAGAGGCTTGTGCGATAAGACAGAAAATTAAGTTATACTACGCGAGACGATCGGATATCTGCACACCTTGTGGCAACGAAGTCAGAGTAAAAATGACAGTGAAGTTCAGTCACAAGAGTACATCGAAGTGTAATTTGAATCCCCCCTCCCTCTTTTTTTAATAATAAAATGTCTGTCGAGTGAGCTGATCAAATTCCACATCACAGCATCAGGCCATGACGAGAAGAAGAAGAAGATAATATTAACTTCCCAATCAACAACAGGAACAAGACGTTCAACAAAACAAGAAAAATAAACTATGGAAATGTGTGTTATCTGAAAATCTCACTACCGATTATCATCATCCTCAGCCGTGAAATGGAAAATGGTCTTAACATATCCAGCGCAGCCTTCGAGCGAGCGCCGCGCGATAATTGTCTCCTGTGAAAGTTGGATCAGTAAAGTTGGAACAGCCAAATCCAGGAGTTGAAGCCCAATTATAATACAATTCAGAAGTGTTCTGCCAGCTGCTGCTGCTGATAAAAGTGCGCGAGCGCAAAACCGGAAAAGGAACAGACTGTCACTGTCACAACTACATGCCTGCGTCAGCATCAAAGAAAAGGGGGGCAGAATGACAGTCAATTCCGAACAACAATATTATTAAACAAGTCCGAAATCGGCGACTACTTTTACTAAAAATATTATAATTTAGAGGTTATCAGTATTTACATTTAGGACGAGAGAGAGAGAGAAGAGAGCGGAGAGGATGATTCTTACCCCATAGCTCGAAAAGTAAACCAATTACTTACGGTAGTGTGGAGATGCAGCAAGTTCATGCTGGGTCGACACTTGCCAAATGATAACAATGTTGATAATGTACTCTACTCAGTACGTGTCGGTTTAACAGAAGAATAGGGAGCGAGAGATGCTAGTAACCAACTTTCACGGGGGGTGACTAGACCACAGCTGCTGTTGTTGCTGGTGGCTAATGCACTAAAGGAAACGGCATATTATATATGTGAGAGAAAATCTAATATTTCCCAATGTGTAAGGTGCAAATTATTATTTATAAACTAGAAATATTTCCGGGAAAGTACCAGGCAACAACACACCAAACGTCAAAAGATAATTATGGCGGTTGGAAAGGTATTGAAAATACAGCACAAC
Organism: Coelogynopora nodosa; assembly: GCA_034780555.1. NCBI lineage: Eukaryota > Metazoa > Platyhelminthes > Proseriata > Coelogynoporidae > Coelogynopora > Coelogynopora nodosa. Next base: position 7,074 of record JAUZND010067794.1, on the reverse strand, counting down.
AAATTATACGTAACTATTTGAAAAAATAAATTCAAAATAAACTCATAAGAAATAATTTTTACAATTAGAATGAATATATTCTTATTTTTAACTAACTAGTTTATCATTTAATTATATTCACTTGTAGAAGACCTCACACAAATCGATAATTAATTAATGAGAGGGTTGATCACAACTAATTATTGAAGAGTGCTTAGAAATCTAGGTTACATTAAAAAATAAAAGAATTGATTATGCTAGTGAAACAAACATGATTCAATTTAAATGACAGCATGTCCTGTATCACGAGAAAATATCCCCTCAAAACACCACAAGCAACCTACCTCAACATTGAACTCCTGCTCCGTCCCATCCAGCATGGTGACAATGCACTGCACTCCCACAAACCCCCTCATACTGCCCCCGTCAACCGGCACCGTACGCAGGGTTCCCCCCGCAGTCACCCCACCACCAGCTGTCCACACGGGGTTTCCAGGGACAGTAGCCCCCGCCGAGTTGTAACTCGCGTCCCTCTGGTACGAGCCGACGGAGCCCCCTACGGGCGCACTCTCTGGGTGGCGAAGAAGCGAGTAGTACTCCCGCTTGGTCACCGGCGAAGTCGGGAAAGAACTATTGTTGTTGTTATTGATCGGTGGCGAGGAGGCGGCGCTCTGATTGGCTGAATAGCCGGGAGTTGAGATAGTCGCGTAGGCGGGGCGTTGCCTAGCACCAGCCAATCCCGAGGGGGCTGAGTGTTGGTGCTGTTGATGAGAGTATTGTGACTGCTGCGGTTGTGGCTGCTGTGAATGGATGCGTTCTAAATGGCGGAGATTGACGGAGTTTCCCGGAGTGTCCTCGTCGTCTTCTGAGCCAACGCAGGCGGGCTGTGGAATAATCGATACATTGCCACTTTTATCTAATTTAGTCAAACACTAAGGAACGCGTGGCGACAAAACGTCCAATGAACAAGCATGTAGCTCTGAATACCTTCCGTTTCTATATAAAGTACGATGGACAATTAAAAATACTAGATTGGAACACTAAAAGGTTCCACTTTAGGCAATACGATTATGCAATACAAATAGTAAACGTAAAATTATGTAACAAAGAAAGTTTATTTGAGTTGTATTGATTTCAAATATATAAATTAGAGTAAAACCTTGAAAACACTATTTAATAAGAACAAAAAATATGTTGAATTTATTTTTAAGAATTACAAAAAAGACGACTGACTTGTGTTAGAGTTAATAATAAAACTACGACAACCAATAGTAAAACCAAATTAACAAATAATATTCCAGATTGTTACAAAAACATGCACAGCGGCTTTATTTAAAAGCCGGTGTTTACAGTAGAGCCCATATAAACTATGTAGGCATCTGTTGAATAGATATTTATTGGTTAAAATTCAAAAATGAAATATCGCTAGGCGTAATTAAACAACAGCTGCAACGTTTACTATACGTCAAAATAAAAAAGTTGCGGTTTCTTCAAAATAACTTTATTAGAGTAGACCTCAATAATGAGAGATGTTGAAAAAGGCTAATTTGTCAGTTATTAACATTCATTGTTTGCTATATTTTAGCCGCACAGCAGTCGAATATAGCACATGCTACACTCAGTAAATGATATGGACATTCAAGAAATGCCTGAAGCTATCGACAAAATGAGACTGAAAACGATTGGCCAATGGATGACACGCGCTAATTAAACAAACATGCACATAATTCACGCCCGGTTGCACCACCATACACTGAAGAGTTTCTCATAAATATCTAAATTAAAATCTAGTAATCTGGATAAACAGGACTGTTTGCGGAATCGATGTCTTCATAGTAAATTTAGTAAAATTACACATTAAACATGTTGCAAATATACACCATGTATAGTAGAGAAAACCTTTTAAATATATTGAAACTAATCATTTATTAAATGTTTATGTACTTCTTTTTAACAAATTAAAATAAATAATAATTAATTGTATAATATTGGTTAACGTATATTTCAAATGTTGATGAAACAAGCATTCTTATACATGTAAGCAAAGTTCAGCGAAGATGTAATAGTGAAATATTAAATTTTGCATGAAATTACGATACATTATAACCAAGAAACAGAAATTAAAAAAGGTTAAAAAAATTCTCGAAATTTAAACATTTGAATATATAATTAGATGACATACTTTTAAAACAATTTTTTTATCATCTTCAATATAATTTATTTTAACAAATAACTATATCACTTTAACCGACTGGCTACTTTATTTTATAATATCCTGGTTTGATGCTATAGATGTGCCGGAAATAAAGTTTGTAAACCACATGTTAAACACATTACATTAAAATGGTGGTACAACCTACTCCATCACAACCACCTCTGGTTAGAAGCAGAAAATCATATAAGTGGTGCTACATTATGTAATATATACATATATCGGATTCAAAACAGTTCATTATTATCAGGCTGGATAAGCAAGATAAAGAATAAAGCAGGTAACACTTCATTCAAGTAAGCAGCGAATAGGCTGATTGTAAAGGCAATCAACTAAAACAAGAAATAATTTAATTCACCAATTTTTAATAAATAAATAAATGGATGATTGGTACAATTATGAATATACCAATAAAATGTGTGAATTTAGAAAATAAACTATTTAAACATTATTGAAGAAGCTCATCTGATAAGTTAACAATATCTGCAAAGAAAAACTGCATGCCAATAAAACAAGAATAGATGTGAGAGAACCTATCTATGACTAAATATACACACAATTTCAATATTAGTGGCAGTCAACTCTACTCAACAACAATGTTAGTAAACCAATAATTGTTTAAAACTGTAAATTAAAAGGAACAATTATACACAAAATATTATAATATATTCCCTCTCAGTTCATTAATATATTGATGTGTAGCGATTAGAGGTGTTGACAAGTGGTGTGGGTCATACTTGCAGTGTGCAATAAAGACAAGCAACTATAATACAGTAGGGACTACCGTACCCTAATACAGTAAGTAGTCCCTGAATAGAGGCTCAATGGAAGAGCATACACAGGCAGTTAGCAACTTCACTAGTTCTGCAATACAGGACAGGCACAAAACTTACGACAGGACAGGAGCGTCAAATTTGGGGCTACTGGAAGTATAATACAGGGTGAGGAACAGAGGGCACTAGTACAAAGAGAATAACACGACACATATGCACTACACAATATGTGTATTATTATCTAGATTTGGGAGGTGGCCTGTATTTAGCGGTAAAAACATGTAGATAAATTGGGATCAACCAATATTTGTCATAAAACAATTAAAAGGATGCTAAACATATACTTAGGAAATATTGCATGTGAAAATGAGCTGCAAAAATTATAAGTGCTGTTTTTGGATACGTTATAACCACATGAAAATTGAAGACTTATTATTTTACTAGCTAAAACAAACACATTATATATAAAACAATTCAATAATATAAAATATTACATTATATATAACAAACACATTTACAAAAATAACAAACAAGTGTGGATTCACTCTAGATGATTTCAACACAATTTACCCATAATACCTCCTTTGCAATTATTGATGTATCATTCTGGTTTATTAATTATAAATACACTTATGAAATACACTATTAATCATAAGTGTATATATTAAATACAACAATTCGAAGTAGCTAAGGAAAAAGATATATAAGTTTGCAATATCATTTATTTGTAGACAATCAGAAGTTGCTTAATTACCAACCGATATACATTTGTTACAGTACATCTCATTCATTTATATATATTTAATAAACATTCTCAATGTATGAAACAGATTAAATTTATACATAAAATTAAATAAATTATTGATAGTGGCCAAGGGAAAAATTTCGAATAATTAGAACTAGTAGCTGTATAATTTGTATTGATTGAGTGCAAAAAATAGGATAATTAATTATTAAACCAAAAATATATTTAGTTAAATTTGTATATATAATAACATTCTGTTTAAAGAATAACAACAAAAAACGTATTCTTACCTCCCTATAGCGTGAAGTATCTTGCACAGGAAAGTTTGTAGCCATTGATCTAACAATTAAGTTATAGAAAATGATAAAACTATTAATGTATACTGAAGTGAAATAAAAGCCACCTTCATTTATAAATAAAATCTAAATAATATAAAATAATTAAACAGTTTTATTAATAATTATACTAAATGTTTTAACTACTTGCATATTACTAACAAAAACTACAAATAACTTGAATAAACCATTATTCAGCAAACATTAAGCATATTGATACTTCCAAAATTATTTTTTACTTGAACATAAGGGTAAATAGAGCATTAAGTAAATATATTAACAGAAGGACAGTTATGGGTGTTGTAGGTCACATGAAAAATACACATGTTTCTTTTACCAGATTTTTTTAAAATACATTGTGTATTTTCTGTTAGACATTATTAATATTTTTAAATACACATATAATAACATACATATTTAACTATTTTCTTTGACTATATAACATAAGATAAATACATATGAATAAAAGAATATATTTGCACGCAAATTACATACTTCTTCCGAGTTATTATCAAAAGAATATAAAATAATTGCAACAGAGATAATTATTGTAAAGAAAATGAAGTAATTTTATGTCAATAATTAAATAAATTGTGGTAATAACTCTTCAAATATATTTTAGCGAAAAAAATATTAAATATGATATGTTTTGAAAAATTACAAAATATTAATTTAGCAAGTAAAAGAATAGATGAAATTGTACCATTTTTTAAGGACAATAAAAAAACAAAATAAAAAATTATGCAAGTAAAGATATACTAACTTGGATGGACTTTTAAGAATTGGATTAACATACTATTTTAAAATATAATGCAAACAAATAAGTATGATAGTTTATATTTGAAAACAATATAATGTTCCAAATGTCATAACCTAGTTCAATTACAATAAATTAAAATTGTTATCACTACACACATATAATTTTTAATAATAACAATATTGATGGATGTGATAGTATTGACTTGTTAGTTAAAATCAAATATATTATTTACTTTATTATTACTAAAATAATGAATGTGTCAATGAATTGTCAATTGGACATGTACAAAAAATTGTGTACTTATCTGAGCATACTTTAATAATTTACCATATTTTTAATAATGCAATAAAAAACTAATTTTCAAATTATCCAATTTAAGTGACAGTAAAGATTAATGTAAGAGAATACGTTTACATATTTATCTTATATAACTATGACAATTATTCCTCTGCTTTTTTGGATTTGACAGATAGTTCGATCCACCGGTTTGACTTTCCGTCTTATCACTCCAGCCTTTTTTTACATATAGTACATTTACATATATGTTGTAAACATTACAAATATATTTGTGGTATGATGATAACTCATTCCTTATTTGACCTTTCTGGAGTTTAGTCATGATGATTGCTTTTCTTTTAAACCATCCTGATGTTATAATAAAATGTTGTTCCATATTTTACTGTTCAAATGCTTTGATAAGTTCTGGTTCTTTTTTATTTCTAGTTTTGATTTGTGGTGGTGTCGAAGAATTAAATAAAAACTGTTCATATATTATTTAATGAAAATAAAGCACAACTGGTTAAAACTGAGGTAGAACTAATTATAAAAATTAATATTTGATACATTGTCACTTAATTTCTAAATTACAACTTTTGCTTGGAATGATTAAAATATAATAATTTCTAATTAATAGTAATCAGATATGCAAATTACAATAAACTCTAAAAATCATTTATCAATATTTATGGTATTGTTTAGTGACATGACGAAATATACAATAAATATTGAAATTAATAATATCTACGTTTATTTATAATAACAAACAGTTTAAAAAATCTATTTCCAAGGGTAATTTAAAAATTTCAATACTGTATTTACAAAATATGATATCTCATTTTCAGTTATATTGAAAAAAATTGATTTGTAGTAGTGTGATTTCTTATAATACAAATATTTTCTTTAAAAAATGTATATGCTGTGATACTCATAGAGTCCACTCCTGTAATACAAGGATCCATAAATTAACCGATCATTTTATTTAACCATTTCTAGTTACTAGGTCAAATTTAATAAGCAAAAAATTATTAATTTACTATTTGTGCTCTTGTCCTCTACATGTCACATATACTCTATTTTGGATATAATTTGCCATATATTCATTATTCTAATAATAGTAGTCATTACATATTCACCAATTTTAATAATCAATGGTTTAAATTCAATAATAATCTACATTTAATTTAAAAATTAATATCCAGTGATATTCCACATAAAAATGAAGTGTATAGGTTGTTTTATAATTTGCTGCTTTAGTTGAATTGTTATGGAAAGTGTAACATTGCATAAATTGGCTTAGAAACAATACTTGTGTATTCTTAGTTTCCCACAATAACTTAAACCATTATGTCTCATGTTTTTATAAGTATTTGTAATACAGACTGTACCCAGTTTTCCCTACTATTCTTTTAATTCTGTCTTATCATGTCCACACAAAAATTTATTTTTTAACATTTTAATTTTTTTTAAATTAATGTTATTTATGTAGGCCTACTGGACAGTATTACACAATTTATGTTTTATATATAATATGTGTAATTTTGACTAAACTACCTTATGGTTATATGACATTTCCATGGTTTTATTTGTTATAAAATATCATATTAACATTATAACTAATTTGAGATGCCAATATAATAAGTTCAACATGTTAGAAGTTTATTCCAGTAAACATAAATGATGTATTATATGTATATATTAATTATATACATACATCAACATGTATTTACACAATCAACACCTGGATTGCAATAAATTAAATTATATAAGATGTATAGAAAGTTGTTTACACCACTCTAACAGTACAGTGTAAAAAAACATTACAATATTTTGTTATCAGTTGTATTGTAAAGAATCACCTGAATTTAATTAAATAATGTGAAGCATAAAATTAAATGCAATTAAAAAATTTAGTTCTAATTTTAGAAAGGCTATTATTACTAGAAAGAGCATCGGACGCAATAAGATCAGCCCTCAGAGTTTCCGAATAAATA